>NW_026482525.1:0-110000 GCF_026875155.1 Cherax quadricarinatus
TGTTTTACATTATTTACATGTAATTATTTGTATTGCCGTTGTAAAAAATAAAAAATAAACAAAATTTACACTTACTCTCACCCAAATGACTGTAAATATAAAATTGCTAATTATTGCCTATTAAATCTTAAGTTAGGACTAAATCTACCTAAGAAACAGTGTATCATGCCAAGACAGGTTACCTGGAGGTTACCGGGAGGAGACCTGGAGGGTACCTGGAGGTTACCTGGAGGTTATTCAGGTCCAGTCCCGTTACTAAATTTGTGATATTATTATGTGTTAGGTACCACCTCACTGTTATAAATCTAATTATGTATGTACCTAATTGGGTATGTATTTAATTATGTTTATGTGTAATTATGTATATACCAATGTACTGCTCCATAACCTGTTCAAATATAGAGTAAGAATTATTAGTATCAGTGCCTGCCTGAAGTACCTAACATGTTAGTTGGCTTTATTTGTAATAATTCTTTTATAACAATGTAAACTAAACATAGTAAGATTGACGAGAAAATAAACATTTTAATTTAATTTGAATAGATGTACTAGTTACATGGAGGGAATTATTATTATTATTATTATTATTATTATTATTATTATTATAACTATTATTATTATCACTGCCTTAATTATTAGAAATTTAATTATTATTGTTATTTTTGTTAACACTGATGAAGAAAGGAGGGATTGAGAGAGGGATGGCAAGGAGGGAGGGATGGAGTGGTATGTGGATGGGACTATGGGAGGGGGATGGATGGTTGGAGGGAAGTCCTTGGGAAGGAGGAGGGATGGAAGGACGTCTGCAAGGGAGGGGAGGAGTTCGGGGAGGGTGATCCTCCATAATGGGGGGGGGTGTCAGCTGACTGCCTTTCCTCGCCCCGCGCTTCTGCCAGTCGCCCGCACGACCACATCAACCATTATAAGTAAGTTTATTCAAGTATACACAAATACAGTTACATAGATTATCATACATAGCAGCATATGTGTAGAGAGCCTAGGATAACGCTAAAAAGACATTGACATATTTCATTATTTCCATTATTTCCTCTAAGGAAACCTCATCTTGGTATCTTTTCCTTACATCTTTCCTATATTTGAGACCTATACAAACCATTAATAACAGCCGTAAAACAATTTATATATGATATTTCAGAGTTTCTGATCTTCCCCTCCCCTCCCCCTAAACCCGGGAAACACGGTACGACATTTGAGTGAAATTAGAATCATATGGGCTTTCAAAGCTGGGAAATTAGTGCTGTGTGAGCGGCGGTCGAATAAGGGAGTGTGTGCTGTGTTCCGTATTGCTGTGTTAACTGATGACTACTCGCTGTTTTCCGTCACACAGCGTAACAAGGTAGGCAGTGCTTTTTACCCTTGCGGTTTACTGCCTTGTTATAACAGTGGTTTTAGATAAACGACATAACTAACTCAAATAAATAATGTTTGGCATCAGTAATAATTTTGGTTGCTAAATAAGTCAACTGATGGACTTTTACTAATTGAGTTTTTTAAATATATATTTTGGTCTTAATTTTTACGTTTTATTCTACTTACATAGCGACAAATATATAGCAATATATATATATATATATATATATATAATAATAAATAACTAAATTATGATATATATATATATATATCTTATATATATATATATATGAAATAAATAATATATATATATATAATATATATAATAGTATAAATATATATATATAGTACATATATTTATATATAGTATATATATATATATAATATATATATAATATATATATATATAAAATATATATATATATATATATATATATCTATATATATATATATATAAATGTCGTGCCGAATAGCAGAACATGCGATCTTGGGCTTAATAGCAACGCTCATCTTGCCATATAGGACAAGGAAATTTTGTGTAAGCAATAATTTCGCCAAAATCATTCTGAACCTAACGTAAAAAATATATTTCACTGTGTTTGTTTAGTATTAAATTATTGTAAACAAATCTAAAATATATTTAGTTGGTGAGGCAAAAATAAATAAATGCGCTGTTATAGAAGAAGGTTAGGTAAGTTTTCTAAGTACTTTTTTGTGGGCAAAATTATAAATTTTTACATCAACAATAAAAACAAAAATGGGGGGAAAAAAATATATCTTTAAACTATCAGAGAAAATTTTAGAAAGATTTCATTTTAAATGAGTTCTTTCTTGCTAATTGACCAGTTTTACATAATTCGCACGACATATATATATATATATATAAATATATATATATATATAGATATAATATATAATAAATAAATTATATATAATATTTTATTTTTTTTTTTTTATTATCACAGCTGGCCGATCCCACCAAGGCAGGGTGGCCCGAAAAAGAAAAACTTTCACCATCATTCACTCCATCACTGCTTGCCAGAAGGGTGCTTTACACTACCAGTTTTTTAACTGCAACATTACATCCCCTCCCTCCTTCAGAGTGCAGGCACTGTACTTCTTCCCTCTCCTGGACTCAAGTCCGGCCTGCCGGTTTCCCTGAATCCCTTCAAAATGTTACTTGTGCTCACACTCCAACAGCACGTCAATATTAAAAACCATTGGTCTCCAGTCACTCCTATCAAACACCCTCACGCATGCCTGCCTGGAAGTTCCAAGCCCCTCGCACACAAAACTCCCTTTACCCCCTCCCTCCAACCCCTTCCTAGGCCGACCCCTCCCCCCCGCCTTCCTTCCACTACAGACTGATACACTCTTGAAGTCATTCTGTTTCGCCCATTCTCTCTACAATGTCCGAACCACCTCAACAACCCTTCTCAGGCCCTCAGGACAACATTTTGGTAATCCCGCACCTCCTCCTAACTTCCAAACTACGAATTCTCTGCATTATATTCACACCACAAAACATTGCCCTCAGACAAAGACATCTCCACTGCTTCCAGCCTTCTCCTCGCTGCAACATTCATCACCCACGCTTCTACACCCATATAAGAGCGTTGGTAAAACTATAACTCTCATACATTCCCCTCTTTGCCTCCCAGGACAAAGTTCTTTGTCACCACAAGACTCCTAAGTGCACCACTCACTCTTTTCCCTCATCAATTCTATGATTCAACACTCATCTTCCATAACCCATCCCGCTGACACTCCACTTCCCAAAATATCTGAATACGTTCACCTCCTCCATACTCTCTCCCGTCCAAGCTGATATTCAATCGTTCATCACCTAATCTTTTTGTTATCCTCATAACCTTACTCGTTCCTGTATTCAACCTTGATTTCTTCTGTTGCACACCCTACCAACTGCATCCACCAATCTCTGCAGCTTCTCTTCAGGAATCACCCAAGAGGCACATGTCAAGCAGCAAAGAGCAGCTGTGACCACTCCCACTTTGTGTGTGATTCTTTATATCTTTAACGCCAACGCCCTCTGCCAAGACCCTCGCCATTTACTTCTCTTACAACCCCATCTATAAGATATTAAACAAGACCACGGTGACATCACAAATCCTTGTCTAAGGCCTACATTTACTGGAAAAAATTACCCTCTTCTACATACTCTAACTTGAGCCTCACTGTCCTCGTAAAAACCTTCACTGCTTTCAGTAACGCTACCTCCTACAACCATACACTGCAACATCTGCACATTGCCTTGCCCCCCTATCCACCCTGTCATAACGCCTTTTCTCCAAACCATAAATGCCACAGAAGACCTCTTTAGCCTTATCTAAATACTGTTCACTTATATGTTTTCACTGTAAACACCTGCCACACACCCCCTACCTTTCTCCTAAAGCCTCCTAGTTCTCTGCTATCCTTATTCTCCCGTCTTACTCTTAATTCTTTCAATTAAACTCCATACCATACACTTTACAGTTACACTCAACATACTTATCCCCCTAAATTTTTGCACTCTCTTTGTATCCCCTTTGCCTTTATACAAAGGACTATGCATGCTCTCTGCCAATCCCTAGGTACATACCCTCTTCCATACATTTATTAAATAATTGCACCAAACCATCCAAAACTATATTCCCGCACCTGCTTTTAACATTTCTATCTTTAACCCATCAATCCCGCTGCCTTACCCCCTTTCATTTACCTACTGCCTTCACGAACTTCCCCTCACACTCACAACTGGCTCTTTCCTCACTCTCTACAAGATGTTATTCCTCCTTGCCCTATACACGAAATCACAGCTTCCCAATCTTCATCAACATTTAACAATCCTCAAATATTCCCTCCATCATCCCCAATACCTCTAACTCTCCATTTAATAACTCTCCCTCCTATTTGTAACTGACAAATCCATTTGTTCTCTAGGCTTTCCTAACTTGTTAATCTCACTCCAAAACTTTTTCTTATTTTCAACAAAATTTGTTTGATAACATCTCACCCACTCTCTCATTTGCTCTCTTTTTACATTGCTTCATCACCACTCTCTTAACCTCTCTCTTTTCTCCATATACTCTTCTCTTCCCTCCTTGCATCACTTCGACTTTGTAAAAACTTCTCATAATGCTTACTTTTTCTCCCTTATACGCTCTTTACAGTCATCATTCCCCCAATCGCTCCTCTTCTCCCTCCCTCCTGCACCCACTTTCCTGTAACCACAAACTTCGCGGACACACTCTAACACTACATTATGAAACCTACCCCATACCTCTTCGGACCCCCATTGCCTAGCTCTCATTACCCATCTATCCCTCCAATAGCTGTTTATATCTACCCTAACGCCTCCTCTTGTAGTTTAATAAACCTTCACCTCTCTCTTCCCCTGATGCTGTTCTATTCTCCTTGTATCCCATCTACCTTTTACTCTCAGTGTACTACAACGAGAAAAGGATCTGATATATCTGTGGGCCCCTCTATAAACATGTACAAGCCTGAAGTCTAACTCAACAGTCTTTTATCTACCAATAACGAACCAACAAACTACCTTGTCCATTTCGCCCTACATCATATCGTGTTATACTTATTTATCCTAATATATTTGTCTGACGAGATCCCGGGTTTGTGTGTTTTTAATTTAGCCATACATGTAAGGTAAGATGGGATTAGTGAAGTAAATTTGTTTGACTAATTCATCTTTGCCCTATTCATATAAGTTTTTAATGTTTTATGAAATTGCTGTTAACGGTTCGAGGGGATTATTCCTAAGTTTTAGAATTAGGATTTCAGTAACATCTAAGAATTATTCATTTTTCTTGGGAAGCATTTTCTTTCATAGTTACTATTGCATTTATTTTGTCGCTTTAGTAAGGCGTCTAAATTTTTATTGTTATTAAGTGTAACCAAGACTAAAAAATTTGCGCCTTACTAAAGCAGTCAAAATAAATGCAATAGTAATTAGAAAAAAAGATTATACCAAGAAAAACTAATAATCTCTTTAGATGATACTAAACCTCTTCTAAACTTAGGAAAAATACCCCGAGCAACCGTTAACAGCAATTTCAATAAAACACCAAAACTTCTACTGAAAGCAAGAGGAATTATCAAACAATTTACGTCCCCTAATCCAACTTTACTTACTGTATGGACTAATAAAAATATATATATATATATATATATATATAATATATATATATATATATATAAATATATATATATATATATATACATACATATATATATATATTATATATATATATATTTATATATATATATATATATTAATATATATATTATATATAGTATATATATATATATATATATATATATATATATATATATATATATATATATTAATATTATATATATATATATATATATAATAGTATATATATATATATGATATATAATATATATTAATAAATTATATATATTATATATATATATATAATATATATATATTTATATATATATATATTAATATATATATATATTAATATATATATTATATATATATATATTAATATATATATATATATATATAATATATTAATATAATATAATATAGAATATAGATATATATATATATATATATATATATATATATATAATATTAAAATAAATATATATATGTACGTGCCGAATAAGCAAACTTCGCTCTTGGCTTAAATAGCAAAGCTCATCTTTTGCCATATAGACAAGTGAAAATCATTGTAATGCAATAATATTCGCCAAAATCATTCTGAACCAACGAAAAGAAAAATATTTCACTGTGTTTGTTTAGTATGCAATTATTAGAAACAAATCAAATAACATATAATTGTTGGGGTTAGGCAAAAATTAAATTTGTTCTGTTACAATAGGTTAGGTAAATTTCTAAGATTTGGTGCAAATATAGATTTTTACATTTAACATTAATGAAAAAAATTATCCTTTAAACGATAAGAAAAATTTTAGAAAGGACTTAATTTTATACGAGTTTCTTGCTAATTGACCAGTTATACATATTCGCACGGACCATATATATATATATATAATATATATATATATAGATATATTAATATATATATATTATGAATATAAGATATATATATAGATAATATTATATAATATAAATATATATATTAATATATATAAAATATATATATATAATATATATTAATATTATATATATAATATAATATAATATAAGATATATATATAATATATATATATATAATATATTAATATATAATATTTATATAATATATATATATAAATATATATATATATATATAATTAATATATATATATATATAATATATATATATATATATATATTTATATAATATATATATATATATATATAATATATATCTAATATGATATATATTATATTAATATATATATATAATTATATATTAATATATATAGATATTATATTAATATTATATATATATTTATATATATATATATATATTAATAATATATATATAATATATATATATATATATTATATTAATGATATATATATATAAAAAATTTATTTTATATGTATATATAATATGATATATATATAATATATATATATATATTAATTCTATATAATATATATATATATATAATATATATATATATATAGTAATATATATATAGATATATATATATATATATATATATATATATATAAATAGTTTAATATATATACTATTTATAGTATATAGATATATTCATATAATATATATATAGTATAATTTTATATATATATATATATTAAATATAATAGAGATATATTATAATATAATATTTAATATATAATATATATTAAATATATATATATATAATAATATATAATATATTTATATTAATATATATATATATATATATATTTATATATAAAATATATATATTTTTTATTTTATTAGTCCATACATGTAGAGGTAAAGATGGATTAGTGAAGAAATTGTTTTGACTAATTAAAATGGCTATGGATTTTTTTTTTTTATTTTTTTTTTTTTAAGGTATTTTTGGTCTCTTTGGAAGATTACCCAAAAATGAACGATTATATTGAATTTTGCTGCAGAAAATGGCAAGTTTGTTGTGTCGTCCGTAGTTCTGTGAATGTTAGTGGCGAGTTTGTGTACTTGTGTATCTGTCCTGTGGACGGTAGTTTGTGTACTTGTGTACCTGTCCTGTGGACGGTAGTTTGGTACTTGTGTAACTGTCCAGTGACGTAGTTTGTGGTACTTGTGTACCTGATCCTGTGGACGGTAGTTTGTGTACTTGTGTATCTGTCCTGTGGACGGTAGTTTGTGTACTTGTGTATCTGTCCTGTGGACGGTAGTTTGTGTACTTGTGTATCTGTCCTGTGGACGGTAGTTTGTGTACTTGTGTATCTGTCCTGTGGACGGTAGTTTGTGTACTTGTGTATCTGGTTTAGAAAGACACGTAAGCAAACATTATAACATATTTATTACAAACGTTGCGTTCCTGGACCTTGATCACCTTTCTAACTTACAGAGTAGAGAAGACAGTAGGCAGAGGTTGTTTTGATAAGGACCTGCCTCGCATGGGCCAGTAGGCCTTCTACAGTCTTCCTCCATTCTTATGTTCTTATGACATTCCTCAGGTCACGTGCGTCACATCTCACTCTCCGCCTATATATATAATGTCTTTCTACCTCTGTATGTTAGAAGTGATCAAGGTCCCAGGACCGAAACGTTTTCTAATAAATATGTTATAGTGTTTGCTTACGTGTCTTTCTAAACCAACTTGTCGGTATTTATTTCCAAGGTTTATACCAACTTGTGTATCTGTCCTGTGGACGGTAGTTTGTGTACTTGTGTATCTGTCCTGTGGACGGTAGTTTGTGTACTTGTGTATCTGTCCTGTGGACGGTAGTTTGTGTCCTTGTATACCTGTCCTGTGGACGGTAGTTTGTGTACTTGTGTATCTGTCCTGTGGACGGTAGTTTGTGTACTTGTGTATCTGTCCTGTGGACGGTAGTTTGTGTACTTGTGTATCTGTCCTGTGGACGGTAGTTTGGACCTGTGATCCACTGCCTTGAATTAAGCCTGAATACCATCCAACCCCCACCCCCACAGGTGCAGTATAATCCCTACCGGTTTAGCACTTTCCCGGGGATGGTGTCCCTTTAACTTTGAGTGTATAGAAGTGCGACCTTTTTTTTTTTTTTTGTTACTCTTGAGCAATGTTTGAATTTATCGAAGTTTGTGACTCACTAAAGTATCTTAATTTTTTTAATTATTCCTTGAATTGGGGTTCCTTGGCCCTATTTTTTTTTTTATCGCAATGTTTTCCGTTCAGTGATGCTGAGACCACAACTGAGGCTTCCACTCAAGCCTCCGCAACGGTAGCCAGAGTTGTTGTCCCGCCCCGGGACACTGTGTTGTTGTCCCGCCCCGGGACACTGTGTTGTTGTCCCGCCCCGGGACACTGTGTTGTTGTCCCGCCCCGGGACACTGTGTTCAGATTAATCAATCACTTAAGGTGACCTAGAGATGCATCTTTCATGTATGATGCCAATAATTTGCCACCGTTGTGGTCAGGCTGATGGGACGGTAAACTCGAGATATCACACTCTCGCCGACAAGGTAAAACTTGCGATTTTGGCTTAAATAGCAACGCTCTTCTTGCCGAATAAAGCAAGCGAAAATTTGTGAATGCAATAATTTTGCAAAAATCATTCTGGACCTAACGAAAAAATATATTTCATTGTGTTTGTTTATTATTAAATTATTGTAAACGTATCTCAGATATATTTAGTTGGAATAGGCTAAAATCGGACTTGCTATAATAAGGTTAGATAAGTTTTCTAAAGCTTTTTTGATATAAAATTATAAATTTTTACAGTAACACGAATGTATTTTTTTTATTCGCCGGTACTCTCCCGGCTCAGGTCTTTTCCAAGTAGTGGTGACCCGGCCTTGGCTCCCTATCTGGGGAGTATCTCGAGACCTAAGTCTCCCATGGGAGGAGGTACAAGTACCTCCTCACCTTTGGGACCAACTGTCCCCAGGCCTAGCCACAGTCCCCGCCCTCACGGGGCTCGTAGGGAGAAACTAGGCCTCTGGTCTGCCATCTGCCCCGCCCCAAAGGGCTCGTGGGGATGGCAGTCTTATGAGCTGCAGGTGGTAGCAAACTCAGCCTATATCCAATCACGAATGTATTTTTTTTTTTTAATGTAATTTATTATTATTAAATATTAGCCGGTATTCTCCCGGCCCGGGCATTTTCCAAGTGGTGGCCCGGCCTTGGCTCCCTCTTTAGGGAGTGTCTGAGACCGAAGTCTCCCATGGGAGGAGGCACAAGTACCTCCTCATCTTTGAGACCAACTGTCCCCAGGCCTAGCCACAAGCTAGGCCTCTCTGGTCTGCCATCCCCTCCCCAAGGGGGCAAATGGGAATGACAGTCTTATGAGCTAAAGGCTCGGGCTCAGGCACCTACCCTACCCTAGAAGGGTTAGGCATGGTGTCGATCTAGAATGTATTTTTTTTTTTTTTTTTTTTATTCGCCGGTATTCTCCCGGCCGAATGTAACTATCAATATACATAACTTGTGTCTGCTTGTGGTTATATACACGTTTTGTACACGCTTATGTAAACCAAATTAATTTAACCCAAATTTCTTTAATTTTAAATATACATGAAGAGAAACTTTAAAAAATAGAAATGTTGAAAAGTTAGCCATTTAGTAACGCTACAAAAAGGTAGCGACGTTACAAAATGAGAATAGTTTGCCCAGTGCCAGCGGCGCAGGAAAATGTTATTCGTGAAGTATTTAAAAAGAAATAGTTACCCCTAACCCTCCTAAATATAACATTTTCTACGAGGCGAGTCGCACAGTTTCAGAAGTAATTTTTAAATTTTGCTGCCGATATCGCTGTTATAATGTCACTGGGACGTTGCGTCCATAGGAAATAAATGATTAAAAACATTCACTGCAAAAAGAAAACTTATTTTCAGAGGTAACAATTATTATTTTGATCACGTCATGAATGACTAAAGCTCTACACAGTGAAACGTGAGTTGATAAAGCTCTACATAGCGAAAATTCCGAGTCATAAAGCCTGAGAGAGAGAGAGAGAGAGAGAGAGAGATTATTATTATTATAATCAAAAAGAAGCGCTAAGCCACAAGGACTATACAGCAGAGAGAGAGAGAGAGAGAGGAAAGGGAGACTTAATTTAAGCCATGTTTTGGTCACCCACAGATGCGGTCGGACGTCCTGGTGGGTGTGGTGGGTGGGCGGCAGCCGCCCACGCCTGAGGACTACCCGCCCCGGGAGGAGGTGGGCGGGGCCTGGCTGTACCAGGTGCACGACCTCACCCTCAAGACACTCAGAGCACGGGAGCACGCCGTCAAGAACGCCCTACCTCACGGTACGTATTGCACGGAGAGGTGGGGGGGGTACGGTCGAGGGATTCTTCGGAGGATGTTGTCGGGGGTGAACGCTCCCGCGGCCCGGTCCATGACCAGGCTTCGCGGTGGTTTAGGGCCTGATCAACCAGGATGTTACTGCTGGCCTCACGCAGTCTAACTTACGAAGCACACCCAGGCTGGTCAGGCACTGACAGCCTTTGACGAACAAGTGTACCTGAGGACAGGTATGTAGCAAGGAGGTTCGTGGTAACAGAATACTATATAGATACCAAGAACATTAGGTTTCTGTGTACAGTGGGAACACCCTCAGTGTGTCACTGACAAGCATCCCAGGCAGTGCCAAACTTCCCAGGCATTACCAAGCATCCCAGGCAGTGCCAAGAATCTCAGGCAATGTCAAGCATCCCAGGCAGTGCCAAGCATCCCATGCAGCGCCAGGCATCCCATGCAGTGCCAAACATCCCAGGCAGTGCCAAGCATCCCATGCAGTGCCAAACATCCCAGGCAGTGCCAAACATCCCATGCAGTGCCAAGTATCCCTAACTGTGCCAAGCATCCCTGGCAGTGCCAAGCATTCCAGGCAGTGCCAAGCATTCCAGGCAGTGCCAAGCATTCCAGGCAGTGCCAAGCATTCCAGGCTGTGCCAAACATCCCATGCAGTGCCAAGCATCCCAGACAGTGCCAAGCATTCCTGGCAGTGCCAAGCATCCCATGCAGTGCCAAGCATCCCTGGCAGTGAGTAATGGTCACACACTCAAGTATGATGCTAGGCTTGACTCACATCCTACCCCCTCTCTCTTACCCTCTCTACCCTCTCCCCCTCCCCATTTCCCCTTTCCCCATCCCCCATGCCCTATTTCCATTCCTTTCCCCTCTCACTCCCCCCTCCCTTTGTTTCACTGTCACCTGACCCCCCTCCCCTCTAACCCTCTCCCTCCCCTCCCCTCTCTACTTCCCCTCCCTACTTCCCCCCCCCTTCCCTCCCCTTCCCCTCTCCCCTTCCCCTCTCCCCTTCCCCTCCCTACTTTCCCCCTCTCCTCCCCTCTCTACTTCCGCTCTCCCCCTCTCCTCCTCTGTAAAAGAAAAATGTTGATAACTTGTGTAAATACAGTACATGTACGCACCTTGTATTCAGGTGGTCGCTATACACAGGTGAGGGTGTTTGATAGGTGGTCGCAATACAGAGGTAAGGGTGTATGACAGGTGGTCGCTATACACAAATAGAGGTGTATGACAAGTGCTAGTTATACACAGGTGGAGGGTATGACAGGTGGTCGCTATACACAGGTGGCGTAGGCTACACGGGGCACACGAGTGTTGTATGGTGTATACGGAAGCTTGGGTTTATCTCTCTATATCCGCGTTCCAAGGACGCTGTCACCCATCCATGTGTAGTGGTGCTGGTGGTGGTGGTAGTGATGGTAATTGTGGTAGTGGTGATGGTGATTGTGGTGGTGGTAGTGGTGATATGGTGGTGGTGATTGTGGTGATGGTTATGGTGGTGATTGTGGTGGTGGTAGTTATGGTGGTGGTGGTAGTTATGGTGATTATGGTGGTGATGGGGATGGTGGTTGTGTGATGTGGTTGTGGTGTGGTAGGTTGTGTTGTGGTGGATGGCTGTTTGTGATGAGGATGGTTTGTTTTGTTAGTTGTTTGTGGGTTCCCCCCCTTGGGACGTAGCGTTTCGTTTCACAACCCAAGCGCCCACGGGTTCGATTCCGAGTCATGCAAAACAGTATCTGAAGTGTACCCACTGTTTATGGCTGTTGACAAGCAGTAAGTAGTACCTGGTGTTAGTTACTTGTTGGATCGCATCCTCCAGGAGGAATCTGCCTTTGTTCATATGTACCAGTGACGTGTAAATGTATTGTGCGAAGATGCGTTAGAATCTCATAATTTTCATGTCAAATTAGGTCCAGCCTAGAGGCCAGGGTCCGTCGCGGTGCCAGGGTCAGTCCGTGCCATGGTCAGTCCGGTGCCAGGGTCAGTCCGGTCCAGGTCATCCCATTGCCAGGTCCAGGTTCAGTTCAGGGTCAGGTTCAGTCCAGGGCCAGACACATCTATGCCCTCTGGCACAGGCAGATAATTTCCCAAATTTGCGAATCTCTAGCTGGTATTATTTCTCTAATACATAAAAAGAAATGATGCAAGGTATATATAAAAGTGGGCATCTGTTAGTTGGTGTATACCGTTTAATATAAAGGGAGGGATGTAAGTTTTGGACCTAAGTCTGCTTACTGGAAGCCCTCTCACAGTACCATCTTCCCGCTCAACTCTTCTTCTCTGTCCAGTGCCCGCCTCATCCCTTACGCTGTCCCTCAGGACCCCTTTGTGTTTCACCCCCAATTCTTTGTGTCCTCCCCCTTTCTGTTGTCCTCCCTCCTTTGCTTGTCTTCCTCTTCCCTTTCTTCACTCAGCCTCATTCTTAAGTAATAGTAACTCCAGTTTCTGCTGAAGACAACCATTACGGGTACAGACAAACTTAAGAAGTCACTGACTGAACGTTTCCACACACGTGTTTTATTATTCGTTGTTATACCATTTATACAATATCTTATAAGACTAGTGTAGCACCCCCACTGTGGGTCTTCCAGCATGTGAAACTATATACAAAGTAGCAGCACAACTGTGGTCTTATCCCCTGGTGTAACTATCTTATAAACTAGTGTAGCAGCACACTGTGGGTCTCCCACTGTGTAACTATCTTAATAACAATTTTAGCACACAACTGTAGGTCTTCCCACTGTAACTATATATAGAATAGCGTAGCACCACACTGAGTGCATTCCTAATTTTGACTTAGACCCATACATTAATAATTCTTCTTAACTGTTGCACGCCTCCTCGATATTCCTTCCCTCGTTCCCTTCTTCGTATATATATTCTTCTCACTTCTTTTTTCTTTCCTTCTCTCTGCTTTCCCATTTTGCGGATAGGACGTATAAAATTAAGTGGAATATGGTGAGAGATAGTACAGTGTTGAGACAAAAGTGAATAGTGAGACACACATATACAGGAGGCGAGGGATCCATACATAAATCTTTAAGAAGAGGAAGTATAAGAGCTCATGTAACATGTTAGTAAGAGTCAAGACTAGTAGTGACCAATGAATAGGCGGGGTCAGGAGCCAGAATCGATCCCAGCAACCATATAGGTGATACACACTCGTGATAGAGCATCTCTCTCTCTTCGTCTCTCTCTCTCCTCCTCCTCTCCTCTCTCTCTCATTCTGTGTCTCTCTCTCTCCACTCATGGTGTCCACTGTTGCTGCAACGCTAGATAATTGCTACCATACCGTAACCTGTGGCAAGTTGTGTAGCTTATGTCCCTGTGTTCAGGTGAAGTTTGGCATCGTCGAGGTGACGGGGGGGGGGGGGGAAAAAAAAAAAAAAAAAACCCCCAACCAGGGAGGGTGACGGACACAGGGAGGTGGTGAGACCCTTCCTCAAATAGTGAGTCAACCTCAAACTCTTCAATCAGTACATCATTAATTCCAACTCCTTTTACGTCCGCTTAGTCCTTCCAGATTTATCAAAAAACCTCAGTTGTGCACTGTACGCTTGGGCACTGCACCTGTGTGTCACTGCATCATTGTGGCACTGCGATCAGTTTTGTGAGCACTGTATAATTTTAGGCTGGAATAAAGCTGTACTTTAACATCTCCATTCAAGCAGGTGAAATTAACAGCTCAATTGTACAGAGAACCTTTTACTGCACATACTCAAAATCACACACCTCAATCACTGGGAACGCTTGAAAGCACTTTGACTTGTACTCGCTGGAACGCAGGCGAAGAGATGTATCATAATACGACACTTGGAAAATCCTAGAAGGAATGGTTCCTAATCTGCACACAGAAATCACGTCCTACGAAAGTGAAAGACTGGCAGCGATGCAAAAATGCCCCCAATAAAAAAAAGGGCTGCATTAAAGTACCCTAAGAGAATACACAAGTTCCGGGGCCGCACGACAGTTCAACAGGCCTCCCACCATACGTAAGGGAATTGCCAGTAGCTACTGCTGCCTTCAAAGAGGAGCCTGGACAGAAATAATTGCCGGATCGCCGGGCTTTGTTTCGTACGCTAGACTACGTGCGGCCAGTAGTAACAGCCTGTTGATCAGGGGCCCTGATCCACCGATAGGCCTGGTCGTGGGACAGGGCCGAAGGGCGATTGATGCCCGGAAGATACCTTCCCAGGTAGACTCCGAAGAAGGCAGGTAGAATCAGATGGTGGCGACTGCGTATCAATTGTGGCCCTTGCGGGGGGGGTCGAACAGTGGATGCTTGGCTCTCGCCTGAGTTATATTAGACAACCAAGTACTACTACTCTTGGATCCTGTTGTCTGTGTGGTGTGTGAGTGTTGTTGCGTGTGTGTGTGATGTTTTATCTCTGTTACTCTTTGATGCGGTGTAAGAAAGTTCACAATGGAAAATAAAAGAAAATAAGTGAGAAAAAAGATGAGGTGAAGAGGAAGATGATAAGAGGAAGGAGGAGAAGAAGGTAAAAGTAGAGGAGGAGAGTACGAGAAGACAAGGAGGACAGCACTTGCCCATGATCTCCGGTATAGACTTCCTCTTACCCCATCCAACCCCACCCCCTTACCTTCCTTCCCCCCAAACCCCATCCCAACCCCCACCCCCTGGCCTCCTTTCCCCCAAAACTCTCTCCCTTTCTCTCTCGTCTGCTTTAAGGATGGTGAACTCACAACATCCGCACTAGTATACTTCCGGTGAGCTGTTCTCTCACTCCCGAGGTATTGACTATCCCAGAGCACCCCAGTGAGAACCGCTCTCTCCTCTCTCTCTCTCTCTCTCTGTCACTCTCTCTCTGTATTGTATCTATCTGTATATCTATCTATCTATCCATATTATAAATTCAAAGAAGTAACTGAGCTTCAAGAACAATGGTTTATTGTGAAACAAAACCACGAGTCTTAGATCAATTCTTACATCACCATCTTCAGGAAATTATGTTCCGGACAGGACGTGATTTTTTACAAAAACATTCAAAACCAGAAAAATTACAAATGCACGTCAGCAATACACCAGAAAGTTGAAAGAATTTTTTAGTCAACGAAGCGCATGTTGACGTGTTGATGTAGTTTTCGATGCCTGGGCCGATGGCTAAACTCTCCTGATACAACAGCGAACATAATATCGACGGTACATATAAGTCTCGATAAGATCTGGGGAGGACGGGGAGTAACTATAATTATTTCAGAGACTTTGGAAGGTACCAAAAAGACAGAGCCTACCCTACGCTACCAACCTACCTACCTATCCTACCTACCTACCTACCTACCTACCGTACCGAACCTACCAACCTACCTTCCTACCAACCTACCTACCTATCTACCTACCTGGATCTAACCTGAATGATATTTTCGGGATATGATATAATACAAATTTAGCAAAAGCGTTTGACAAATGAGAGTTCAATAGTTGACAGCGCACAAAATGAAGACCTAGGAAAGTAGGCAGAATGGAATTTTCGAAGTAAACTAAATAAACTGCGGAATCGATTATCTACTATTATTAAATAAGTTTGCGCAGAGTAATTGCGTCCGTGTTCCAGAGCGTGATTTATGGTGATGGTTGTTGTCCTCGTACTGTGCAGAGCTTGGGGTAAATGTTTCTCCGAAGATTTATTAGTCTTTTCCACTGGGAAAATTATAATTTCAATTTGGCTGTATATACTCCTAATTGTAACTCACTTCCAGTCGAGATGCAGTATCAAGTCACAGCTCCCTCAATCTTCATAGCTTTGCCTTAGTTGTCGGGATATATTCTAAATGAGCCACTTTGACCAGGCCAATCATGCAAGCATGTCCACATCCACATGTATCATTCCCTGGTCTACTCACTATATTGCATTTCCTCATAATATTTACATCATAAGAGAACGGGACACCTGATTTGGTTTGAAATGTCAATTCGGTTGACATTACACTACAAATGAGTACTGGCCGAAGTACCTGATTCTGTGGAACACCACTCGTCACACTACACCATTCCGACACTATCCTCCAGACAATAATGGCCTTGTTTCCTTCCTGATAAGTAGATCTTGATCCTTCTGCAGTGTTTTCACCATTTTGTCCTGCCTCTCTACTTTTTCCCAATCTCTTCCGAGGTGATTGTATTGAATGTCTTTTTACAGACCTAAAATATTCCGCTCAGCCCTCACATCTCTTCTGGCCTAATTTTCATTAACCTTGTCCTAGAACCAAATAGACTTGTGTAAAAAAACACAATTTATCCGCACAAAAAGCCTGCTGGATGCTTATGAAATCCCTCTCCTTACCAGTTACTTCCCAAAAAAACGCCTCCACTACTATTCTGATAAATCTTCACTGTGACGCTGACAAAGTAATGCATGTCACTGACACTGGCCTGTAGTTCAGTGCCACCTGGTTTCTCTCCCACCTTTTTTTTAAAATATTGTGACAAAGTTTGCTGTTTTCCAGACGTGTGTCAGTTTCTGTTTTCAGTTGAGGTGTTGAAGATCACTGGCATGTGGTTCACAGTCCACTGTCATCTGCTCCATCTCGCGAACTTATAGAGAGACATTGTCAGTGCCACTGAGTCACACGAACCTAGCTCTCATAGCCTTGAATGAATGTTTTGTGACATACCGTCACTTCAAGAGCAAACCATATGAAGGGGCGGGAGTGTGCGGGATTGATGGAGGTATGCATTAAAACAGTCATTTGGATGCCTAAGATGCACTCTCACAGCCTAATTCGGCTGAGTCGTTCTCTCTCGTCTCGTCACTCTGCTCACTCCTCTCTCTCTCTCATCTTCTCTCCACTCCACTCTCTCTCTCTCTCTCTCTCAAGGGGAAAAGAGGAAGTAACTAGAGAAGGAGGGAAAGAGGAAGTAAAGTGAAGAAGGGGGGAAAGGGGGTTTTAATTGGTTTTGCGGGGAGTATGAACATTGTGAAACGTTGTAAGGAATGTGTCACCCCTCTTCCCCTGCCACTCCATCACTCTCTCTCTCTCTCTTCTGCTCTCTCTCACTCCTCCTCCTCTTCTCTTCTCTCCCATCTCTCTCGTCTCTCTTCTCTTCCCCCCTCCCTCTCCCTCTCCTTCACTCTCTCTCCCCTCCCATTCGTACCTCTTAAATTGTTGGTGGGTAACGGAGTTCGTGAGTAACTGTTAACTTGGTGACATTTGAGTGGTGACTGTTTGAAGAAATTTTAGTTTCCACTTGAGAGACATTAGTCCTGTCGGCACTCCCCTTAGACATTAAGGAGTCAATTGAAAAATCGTGTCCCTTAAAACTTAGTGAGGTCTCACTCTGTATTCATTGTCTGCCTCAATCTTGACTGGAAGTATCCGCCTGTCACGCAATTGTCAAGCCTCTTATGTTCATAAATATTAATTTTCGGTGTGTAACATTAGACGGTCCCTTCCATTATCCTTCCAGACGTAGATTATAAATTTTTTTTTTGCTTACCTAAATGGATGATCAACCTGAGGTGTTTCCGGGGTCAAACGCCCCCCGCGGGATGTCATTCCTTGCCCAGACCTCAGGTAGAACGAGGCCCTTATCACACCAGGCTGTTACTACTGGCCGCACGCAGTCCAACGTATGAGCCACAGCCCGGCTATCCGGCACTGACTTTAGTTTAATCGTCCAGGCTCACTCTTGAAAGGCAGGCCAGGGTTTATTGGTAATTCCCCCTAATGCTTGATGGGAGTGCTGTTGAACAGTGCTTGGGCCCCGGACACGTAAGTGTTTTTCTCCATAGAGTATACCAATGCACCCTTACATTGAATTGGGGTATTTTGGGCATCGCCTGCCCCCAGGGTCTTTTACTTTCGTGGGGTAGTGATTTCAGCGTGCAATTCGGGACCAATACCTTCCAGGATTCCAATGTAGAATTGATTATACTACGCTCCTGCTTCCAGCGAGTACACGTCAAGTGCTTCCAAGCGTTTCCCATATTAAGTGCCTACAAGAACTTTTACGTCAAGAAAAGGATCCTGTACACTGCTCAAGATCTGCAATTTCACCTGCTTTAACGGAGATGTTAATGTACAGCAGTAATTGCAAGCCTAGAGAGTAAGTGAGATTGAAAAGGATTATCATTGGCTGGCATATCTCGTTTATGAACGTTCACATTAACCACCTATCATTTTTTCTTTGCACTTGTGATCGTGGCACACAACCACAGCACTAGCTGGTCAGGTACTTACTTTAGGTGGTGCCTGTCCAGCGGCGCCATCTTGAAGACAGTCAGGGGTCTATTGGAAATTAACCACCTTTGATGTATGTTTGGGAGCAGTCTAGGGCCCCAGACACCTTACTGTGTTTGTCCTCATGCGCCCTTGAGTTTCTTGAGATATGCATCTCTCGTGCCGATTCATTTTGCATTTCATAGGGAGTGGATTTTCGTGTGCGAAGTTTGGTTACAAACCCCTCAAGCATGTTCCAGTGTAAATATTATGCATCAATCCTCTCCCTGCATTCCAGGAATATCAAACAGAGGGACTTCAACCAGTTTCCCAGTAATGTAGGTCTGTATTTAGAGTCAGATATGACCAACATATTCCAGCCTAGAGAAACAAGCGGATTTGAAGAGAATCATGATGGCCTTTGGCGTCCCCAGTTTTGAAGGTTCACATTATCCACCTATTTCTCTAGCAGGCATATGCGGTAGATATCATTGAGTGTGGACTTTGAAAACGTGAGATACTCTGACTATTTGTCACTCCCAGGTACTTCACATACTTTTTCGCTCTATTGGATTTTTATAACTTTGTAGTATAAACCCTGATACAGTGTTTAATTTCCTTCAAGTTTTCCGATATCTGAGTATTGGAAATTCACATTCATTGAACTTCATAATGTTTTGAGTGCCCATGGGGGGGGGTGTGGGGGATGGTAGGGGGGGGGGTGGGGGGGGGGGGGGGGGGGGGGGGATTCCCGCTGGATCTTGCGGTTCTTCGATGGAGTCACTGTTCATGGCTAATTCGGGTGTCATCCGAAGGAAGACACGAGCTAAGGCTTTTATTCTCTGGTCTGTGTCAGATATAGATGAGCAACAGATGGGAAGCAAGTACTGTGCCTTGTTACTCTGTGATTTTATTGTAGGGAGTTATAAATCCATGTACCAACTTTCCTGTTATCGCTCTGACCAATGGCATTCGCAAAGTCTGTGAAACAACATCTGCTTTTGATTATCCTCATAGCACCAGGACTTGTCATAGTGATCCAGGTACCCGTGGAACAGCAGGACGACCTGCATCTGAACCCGTGTTGCCCTGGTTTATGTAATTGATGGGTTCTTTTAGTTTAACATAATTGAAAACTATGCTAGAACACAAACTGCTCTACTGATCCCACAAACCTTGGCACACTAACAGTGGTGGTTACAACCATTCAACAAGAGGAAAATCCCCAACAAACAAGCACTACAACATTTACATTTGGAAAGATAAACAGCCTTAAGAGGCACGTAGTTCCCCGGTCTTCTAATAACATGCTCATTTTTCCAGTAGTGGAAAAATGAACGTGTTATTAGAAGACGGGGGAACTTACGTGCCCCTTAAGCCATCCACCCACAATAAAATATCATTCATCAGTGGATTCCTCGTGGAGTCAGGCGATATTAACGGCTTTCACTGAGGCCCACAGAAAAAGATCACTTTGACAATGAAATATGGATATAGGATACAACTTATTTAGGTGCGACAGAAACAACAGGCAACAAGGAGGGTGGGGGTTTGGCCTGTATGTCAGTGTTGCTAATTAGCACAGTTCCTAAACACAACAAATGATTTAGCTCAAGTTTACGCAGCAAAGATTGAGAACCTAAACCTAATGGTTGTGGTTGTATATAAGCCGACAGATGCAACGTTCCAGCCGTTCAAGGAACATCTATTAAAAATTGATAACTGAAAAATCTTCCAACACCAGCACCACATATCTTGCTGGTTGGTGATTTCAATCAAAGATGCTGAAAAATGAAGAATGTAGAAAATAATGACATAGGGATAATTCCAGGAGCCATCAGCAGCTCAGATACAAATTCCCACAAATGAGCTGCTGAATCTCTGTAATAAATTCACTCTACTCCAGCAAATAGGAAAGCCAACATGACGGTAAATACACTTGACTTTATTTTCATAAATAATGATGACTTGGTACAAAATATAAAAGAATTAAAGACAATTGATTCAGATTACAATTTAAGTTCAGACTTGCAAACACAGGTCCTGACCAGCAAGTTCAGACTTGCAAACACAGGTCCTGACCAGCAAGTGCACACGGTCATGAAGGTGACTTCACCGTATTTTATTTTAACAATAAGAACATCAGCTTGGATGAGATACATCATGTCCTTTATGAAACATTCTGGGAATATATTTTAAATTACATGGATCCTAACCAGTGTCTAGGAAGGATCAACTTTGTCGCAGTTGAAATATGCTTAGTTCACAATTCCCTTGGAAAAAGAAAAGATGTATACTAGAAACAGACGGTCCTTCTACAGGCGAAAGTGAAGAATCACAGAGCTTCTTAAGTGGGATAGATAATCTGAAACATGGAAGTAAGCACTGATACACAAATAACCCGCACATAGAAGAGAGGAGCTTACGACGACGTTTCGGTCCGATTTGGACCATTTACAGAGTCACACTAACGAAAAGGAGAGAAGGGGAGTATATGTAGGCCAGGAGGTAGTAGTGGAGGTAGAAGGTAGTAGTGGGGGAGGTAGTATGGTGGAGGTGGAGCCAGTTAAATACTAAGAAAGGGGAGCACTGTAAGGGAGCTAGGGGCCCACAGAGGGTAGGAGCAAGAACACAGAGGGGGGAGGGGAATAAATAATGAAGGAACAAATACCCAAGGCAGAAGAAAGACAACCCAAAGTAGAAAGAGGAAAGGAGAAGAGGGAGAAGAAGAAAAAGGAATGTTCTGAAATATGGAGCATTTTACAATGTAGTGGGAGAGGAAGGCATCTACAGAGACGAAGCCAGGACTAAGATTCATGCAAGGAAAGTTGTGTATTAGGGAGGATTCAACCAGACGGCGACTGTTAAAGTTGGAAGTAGGGAAGGCAGTTTTAGCAGAAGACCAGTCAATAGGATGGCTGTGATCTCTGACGTGAAAGAAAAGAGCATTGTTAGTGTCGGCAAGCCTAACACTACTTTTGTGCTCCCCAAGACTTCAGGGAGCACAAAAGCAATGTTAGGCTTGCCGATACTAACAGTGCTCTTTGGCTCCACCTCCACCATACTACCTTCCACACTACTACCTTCTACCTCCACTACTACCACTACCACTTCCTGACCTACATATACTCCCTCCCTCTGTTACAAAAAACGCGATTCTAAAAGCTTAGAGATCTCCAGTGAATACTAGAAAGGACTGCCCTTCTAGCATCCAGCCTGTTACTGGGTTTTCGTAACAAGTAGTCAGTATCCTTGTCCAATTATCCATTAAAATTCAGTATTATTCAATAGTGCTTCAGGATTACAACTGGTAGGCTACTAACTAGAGAAATCAAAATTTAATAAATTTAT
The DNA here is from genome assembly GCF_026875155.1 of Cherax quadricarinatus. NCBI lineage: Eukaryota > Metazoa > Arthropoda > Malacostraca > Decapoda > Parastacidae > Cherax > Cherax quadricarinatus. Next base: position 22,296 of record NW_026482525.1, read on the forward strand.
TAAGTCTAGAGGTATATTATCAAATTAAATTAATCACAGCAGTCAAAATAAAATCAATCTCTCGAGTTCAATATTATTGTGCTGAAAGCACATATCACATTCATAATTCTTAAGTACTGTCTGGTACATTAACATTTAATAAGATATTACAAATATGTACAAGTAAGCGTGTATGTGTGTAAGTGCTCTAAGTAGTTCTCTATGTCTCACGACTTGACTAGACTTAAACAAGTGACTGACAAAGTCCTCTAATAAACTAACTTCTTGACTGACTGGCAACCAGAACAGTCTGCTTGAACAATGAAAAGAATGCTAAGCCCAATAGCCATATAACAAGCGACTGCGACACAATCAGGATTAAGGAGATAATATAACGACACTAAGTAGGGACCATCAGCAGATCCTCCACAAAAGTTACAAAACTCCCATACTACTGAATCTAAGTTCAGCATAGGAAAAACCCTGACTGTGACAATACACAGAAACCAGTAAAAAATTAGGTCAGAAGCTATAGCTAAGGACCTGAGATGCTCAGAGTGTCTGTGACACACAACCTCAGTACAACGACGAAAATCACGAAGTCTATACAATGTTCTGTGAACAGAGTTCTACAGAACTAACAAGAATAATGAGACAGACAATCTGTCCAACCACCAAGAGAGTCTAGAACAGACTAAATACTTCACGAGAGGTGAGGACACCCCCCCCTCTATCACGTGATAGCCCCGTGGACAGCACAGCTCAGAAGCCGGCAGTATAACGAGCGACAAGCGATAATTACAGTAGTTTGACAATCAAGACTTGAACTGAGCACATTTTATGTACATCCTAACAACATAAGTCAAATAAGAATATAACAGTCAAATAATAACGTATTTACGATTTAGCTATTATCGCAAATACAAGCAATATAAAATTATATGAAAAGATAATATACATTATATATATACATAATAATCATTGTAACCCATTCAGGGATTGCAACGATATTGTGGCTGGAGTCCAGACAGGAGTGACAGTATTACTAGTGCCTGACCGCTCGGCTGCGTTAATAAGTAATGAACGAATCTATAGGAACTTAATCTGAACTTCACATTTAGCAGCACTTTAACAAATCTCAGATACAAGCTGTGAGAACAAACACATTGCCTTTCAGTCAGTAAGGGAATATTGGTACTGTGGACTGATTCATATTGACTTTGACTGGCATGATACACTAAGTGAACGTTCAAAAGTGACTGGGACATGTTCTCAGGGAACTTACTCAAGGGCATAAGGCAAAAAAAGAGAATGACACAATAAGTTTAAATGGGAAGAAAATGCTTAACTATTCTGTATAAGTAATTAAAAATTGACAGGACACACAGAAAGCAAGGAAACACACAAGAAAATACTCAACTGAATAAACAACACTTTGAAAATCAAGAGAACTTGTACTTTACTCAAATCTAATTTACTAAAATTTTACTTTAAATTGAATGAATGGCACAGTGAGTTGTCTTTACTCTCAATGCAATAGGGAAATTCAACAATAAAATTATGAATCAATCAAAAAAATGTTAAAATGGACTCGATAAAGCTTATGCAAAATAAAACAAACTGGGAAACAATTCGCTGAAATAAAATAAAATGGCAAACAAAGAATAAAATATTATGCACAGAACAGAGCATGAGAAACTGCACTGAAATAAACTGTAGCAATATTGCAAATAATTGCTAATCAAGATTATTGCACACACTACTTAAAATTTCTGCAAGAAAAATTTTAATGACAACACAATGTTTGCACAAGAATTATTGCAAAATGAGTCAATGTGCAATAATAGAAAAAAATATTACACACACAAGAAATACAGTTTACAAGATTAAAAAAAAATATTAGCAAGGAATGAACTGAGTGAACACTTGAACTCTTAACTGCAACTTAAGCAACATTTAACAAGCAAAAGAACAATCTACTTTAAAAGAAGAACTTAAAAATTGCACTAAGAGTGAATTTGTTCAATGAAACATGAAAAATAATAGATGCAAAAAACACAGAACAAAAGGTTGAACACTTAGTGATGCAGAACACGACATATCAATATAAACACAATACTAGAATTTTCTTGCTATGAAACTTGGTGTGAAAATTTTGGAAAATAATTTCTTGCACAAAATAATGGCACTATTGTCTGTGGAAATAAGACAAATTAGACACTGGCTGAATGAAAAGAATTAGCACAAAAATGTTCAACACAGAGAAAAAATGTAATAAACTGGCAAGACTACACAAATGCTGGGATAAAAATATAACAGACAACACTGAGTTGTGATGCAGAATACAAGGTGATAAATTACTGAATTACTTCACTGGAATACAAAAAGAACACAAGGTGATTCTGAATGTGAAACACAAGTTCTATACTGCTCATATGTTGTACACACAACAAAGGAAAAACACTACGGTACTTACTTCAAGTGTATAAAAAAATGAAACGCAACACAACAGACATAAAATAATAGCACAAAAATTAACACTGAATTAAAGAAGAAAAAAAATATTGCAAACAGTATATAATAAAACACTGATTTTAATCGAGAGTCACTGAATGTCACTAAGAAAAATCACTGGAAACAAAAAGAAATGTCTCAACACTCGCAAATGTCTCTATGAAAAAATATTATCACTGTAGCGACTTGAAGAAAATTAGGTAAAAGGTCTGGATGGTGGTGGGGGATTTGTTTATGTCGTCTTGCGGCTGGCTACTGTCCTCTGCACATGTGATCAGAGAATTTGCGCTTACATCGATGATAGACTTCACACAGGAGGCTTTTAACGATGGCACAAAACACACACTAGCTCTTGACCCCTTTGTGGTCCTTAAAATGTGGTGCTAGTACCCATAGTAAGACTACAAACAGTGGTAGTGGTTGGGTGAGTGGGCTGACAGGGCTAAGGCCGAGACCGCGTGGTAACTGGGCCTATGGGATGAACGGCGTAAGCCTCACTGGGAACACCCTCACTGGCGCGAAGATATTTCTAAGCCGACTGGCTTAAAAACAGACCCACAACACCACAGGGATGAAAAAAAAACACTCAGAATGGCTTGGAACTTGAAGCAAAAAGCGATAAAGACTGTACCCACGTGGCTTGCTTGAGTACTGGGGTAAGACACCTGGGTTAGTTGCTGGCTGGCTTATCTTAACCCTTCACACAGAATAGCTTGATAACTTCTCACGATGAGCACAGCAAGGGTGGAAAACTGGCTTGGCAGGCAAAGGTTGGATGGTTTCAGGCTTGGGCTGACTGGGTTGTTCTGACTACCCCACCATAGACTGTCTACTGGCTTACTTTGCAAACTCGGGTCAACCCCTCGGGATTGATGCAGATAAGCAGATAAACACTAATACAAAGAGACTGACCAGTGAATAATGTAGTGGCTGGTAGACGCTTGATTGAGGTAGCTGGTTTGAGGCACCAGTCTCTTCGGAGGCGTGGGTTTGTATCCCACCGCTGCCACCAAATTGTCGTGTGAGTTTCGGTAAGGAGATAAGAGGGTTGAAGGTAGACACACTTGTTGGATGGTAACACTATATTGTCAGACTGTGGTAATGGGAGATGGAGGGAGCCCAGCCTCCCGTGTTCTGCCTTCTATGCCTATGCGTCGACTGAGGCTGAGGTAGCTCGTCTCACTCGCTCGCTGCATCCCGTGACGTCATACAGTCACAGGCCTAAGGGATCTTCTATATAAACACATGGATGGTACTATAATGCTCATCTAATCTATGCATACAACACATGTAAAGGAGGATCAGCAACTATGCTGACATATGGTATGGAGAGGGAGCCTAGACACAGGTCATCACACTCACAATGGATATTGCCTCACTCCACAGAGGTGGCAGTAAAACTATAGCAAAGAATTATGGACCGATAGCTCTAACGTCCCACATCATAAAAAACTTTCAGGGGCTTCTTAGAAGCAAGATCCCCAACCACTTAGATGCCCAACATTTGCACAACCCAGGGTAGCATGGGTTTACAGCAGGTCCCTCCTGCCTCTCGCAGCTACTAGACCACTATGACATGGTCATGTACACACTGGAGCCAAACAGAATGCAGATGTAGTATATATACTTTGCAAAAGCCTTTGACAAGTGCGATCATGGTATAATATCAAACAAAATGCGTGCTAAAGGAATTACTGGTAAAATGGACAGACGGATCTTTAACATTCTAACAAACAGACCACAAACAGTAATAGTAAACACTTAGGTCAGAGGCGGCTAACGTCAAAACATTGTACAGTACTCACCCTTATCCTTTTCCTCGTCATCGTATCTGGCACAGACGAGACACGAGTCATAGCATCGTGTCTTCCTTTGCAGATGATATTAGAATTTGCATGAGAGTGTCATCCATTGTGGACAAGGTAGATCTTCAAGCAGATATAACCCCAAGTCGTCTTCTGGGCCGCAGAAAACAATATGTTCTTCAGCGAGAACAAATTTCAGCTACTCTGTTATGGGAAAACTGAGGAATTAAAAACTAGAAGAGTGTAAAACAAGTTCTAAATACACATTGTGAAGGATTTAGGATTGGTAATGTCAGAGGATCTCTCCTTCAAGGATCACAATAATGTCATCATCACAACTGCAAGGAAAATGACAGGATAGATAATGAGAACCTTCAAAGGAAGTGATTCCAAGCCAACGATGATCCTCTTTAAGTCACTTGTTCTCTCTAGGCTCGTTCTGTTCATTAACAGCACCTTTCAAGGCAGACGAAATTGCAGATCTGGAGAATGTACAGAGAACCTTTATTGCATGTACAAGTTCAATAAAGTACCTCAGTTACTGGGACCTTTTGAACTCTTTTGACCTGTACTCCTTGGAATGTAGGCCAGAAAGGCACATCATAATTTACACATGGAAAATCCTCGAGGGACTGGTTCCAAATCTGCACACAAAAATAACTCCTTATGAAATCAAAAAACTCTGCAGACGGTGCCGAATACGCAGAGAAAACACATTAAGTGTCTGAGGCCTAAGACTGTTCAACTGCCTCCCAGTATGCATAAAGGGAATTATCGATAGACCCCTGGTTGTCTTCAAGAGGGAACTGGACTTGAAGGCAGTACCCGACCAGCCGGGCTGTGGTTCGTACGTTGGATTGTGTGCGGCCAGCAGTAATACCCTGGTTGATCAGGCTCAGATCCACCTTCAAGCCTGTTCATGGACTGGGTCGCGGGGGCGTTGACCCCTGAAACTCCCTTCAGGCATCTCCCATGCCCAGTATGATATTTGCGGTTCTAGCGCTCTACCCATGCATGTCAATAATAATAATAATAATAATAATAATAATAATAATAATAATAATAATTTTATTAATTTGAGATCCAGATGAGAGTAGAAGTGTGTGATGTGTCCCTTCCCGTCTCTCCCCTGCCTTTCAAGTGGTTATTTCCCGGGCGCTAAAACCACAGCTTTCAGGGGTGCGATAAGGGCCAGAAGGACGTGGCTTGGTGGGGGGTTGGGGTTGTTGAGGGGTAAACCTGATACAAGGCACCACCACAGCGCAAAACGTGTATATGTATATATAATATATATATATATATATATATATATATATATATTAAAATATATATAAATATATATATATATATATATATATAAATATATTAGGTTGGTAGACAGCAACCACCCAGGGAAGTACTACCGTCCTGCCAGATGACTGTGAAACAAAAACCTGTAACTGTTTTGCATGATGGTAGGATTGCTGGTTTCTTTTTCTGTCTCATAAACACGCTAAGATAACAGGGGTATCTTGCTACTCCTACTTACACTTTGGTCACACTTCATAGACACAGCACATGCATATATATATATATATACATACATCTAGGTTTTTCTCCTTTTTCTAAATAGCTCTTGTTCTTTTTATTTCTTCTATTGTCCATGGGGAAGTGGAAAAGAATCTTTCCTCCGTAAGCCATGCGTGTCGTATGAGGCGACTAAAATGCCGGGAGCAATGGGCTAGTAACCCCTTCTCCTGTATACAATTACTAAAAAAGAGAAGAAGAAAAACTTTATAAAACTGGGTTGCTTAAATGTGCGTGGATGTAGTGCGGATGACAAGAAACAGATGATTGCTGATGTTATGAATGAAAAGAAGTTGGATGTCCTGGCCCTAAGCGAAACAAAGCTGAAGGGGTAGGAGAGTTTCAGTGGGGGGAAATAAATGGATTAAATCTGGATATCTGAGAGAGTTAGAGCAAAGGAAGGGGTAGCATAATGTTAAATGATCAGTTATGGAAGGAGAAAAGAGAATATGAATGTGTAAATTCAAGAATTATGTGGATTAAAGTAAAGGTTGGATGCGAGAAGTGGGTCATAATAAGCGTGTAAGCACCTGGAGAAGAGAGGAATGCAGAGGAGAGAGAGAGATTTGGAGATGTTAAGTGAATGTATAGGAGCCTTTGAACCAAGTGAGAGAGTAATTGTGGTAGGGACTTGAATGCTAAAGTAGGAGAAACTTTTAGAGAGGGTGTGGTAGGTAAGTTTGGGGTGCCAGGTGTAAATGATAATGGGAGCCCTTTGATTGAACTTTGTATAGAAAGGGGTTTAGTTATAGGTAATACATATTTTAAGAAAAAGAGGATAAATAAGTATACACGATATGATGTAGGGCGAAATGACAGTATTTTGGGTTGGATTATGTATTGGTAGATAAAAGACTGTTGAGTAGACTTCAGGATGTACATGTTTATAGAGGGGCCACAGATATATCAGATCACTTTTCTAGTTGTAGCTACACTAGAGTAAAAGGTAGATGGGATACAAGGAGAATAGAAGCATCAGGGAAGAGAGAGGTAAAGGTTTATAAACTAAAAGAGGAGGCAGTTAGGGTAAGATATAAACAGCTATTGGAGGATAGATGGCTAATGAGAGCATAGGCAATGGGGTCGAAGAGGTATGGGGTAGGTTTAAAAATGTAGTGTTAGAGTGTTCAGCAGAAGTTTGTGGTTACAGGAAAGTGGGTGCAGGAGGGAAGAGAGCGATTGGTGGAATGAGATGTAAAGAAGTAGTAAGGGAGAAAAAGTTAGCATATGAGAAGTTTTTACAAAGTAGAAGTGATGCAAGGAGGAAGAGTATATGGAGAAAAAAGAGAGAAGTTAAGAGAGTGGTGAAGCAATGTAAAAAGAGAGCAAATGAGAGAGTGGGTGAGATGTTATCAACAAATTTTGTTAAAAAATAAAAAAAAGTTTTGGGAAAGTGAGATTAACAAGTTAAGAAAGCCTAGAGAACAAATGGATTTGTCAGTTAAAAAGGAGAGGAGAGTTTTTAAAAATGGAGAAGTTAGGGGGTATTGGGAAGATGGAAGGAATAATTTTGAGGAATTTTTTAAATGTTGATGAAGAAAGGGAAGCTGTGATTTCGTGTATAGGGCAAGGAGGAATAACATCTTGTAGGGTGAGGAAGAGTCAGTTGTGAGTGGGGGGGAAGTTCGTGAGGCAGTAGGTAAAATGAAAGGGGGTAAGGCAGCCGGGATTGATGGGATAAAAGATAGAAATGTTAAAAGCAGGTGGGGATATAGTTTTGGAGGGTTGGTGCAATTATTTAATAATGTATGGAAGAGGGTAAGGTACCTGGGATTGGCAGAGAGCATGCATAGTTCTTTGAAATAAAGGCAAAGGGGATAAAAGAGAGTGCAAAAATTATAGGGGGATAATCTGTTTGAGTGTAAACCCGTAAAGTGTATGGTAGAGTTATAATTGAAAGAATTAAGATAAGACGGAAGAATAGGATAGCAGATGAACAAGGGGGCTTAGGAAAGGTAGGGGGGGTGTGGACCAGGTGTTTACAGTGAAACATATAAGTGAACAGTATTTAGATAAGGCTAAGAGGTCTTTGGGCATTTATGGATTTGGAAAAGGCGTATGACAGGGGGGATAGGGGGGCAATGAGGCAGATGTGCAAGGTATGGTGTAGGAGGTAGGTTTCTGAAAGCAGTGAAGAGTTTTTACGAGGATAGTGAGGCTCAAGTTAGAGTATGTAGGAAAGAGGGGAATTTTTTCCCAGTAAAAGTAGGCCTTAGACAAGGATGTGTGATGTCACCGTGGTTGTTTAATATATTTATAGATGGTTGTAAGAGAAGTAAATGCGAGGGTCTTGGCAAGGCGGGGAGTTAAAGATAAAGAATCACACACAAAGTGGGGGTTGTCACAGCTGCCTTTGCTGATGACACTGTGCTCTTGGGAGATTCTGAAGAGAAGTTGCAGGATTGGTGGATGAATTTGGTAGGGTGTGCAAAAGAAGAAAATTAAAGGTGAATACAGGGAAAAAGTAAGGTTATGAGGATAACAAAAAGATTAGGTGATGAAAGATTTAAAAATCAGATTGGAGGGGGAGAGTATGGAGGAGGTGAACGTATTCAGATATTTGGGAGTGGACGTGTCAGCGGATGGGTCTATGAAAGATGAGGTGAATCATAGAATTGATGAGGGAAAAAGAGTGAGTGGTGCACTTAGGAGTCTGTGGAGACAAAGAACTTTGTCCTTGGAGGCAAAGAGGGGAATGTAGAGAGTATAGTTTTACCAACGCTCTTATATGGGTGTGAAGCGTGGGTGATGAATGTTGCAGCGAGGAGAAGGCTGGAGGCAGTGGAGATGTCCATGTCTGAGGGCAATGGGGGTTGTGAATATAATGCAGAGAATTCGTAGTTTGGAAGTTAGGAGGAGGTGCGGATTACCAAAACTGTTGCCCAGGGGGCTGAGGAAGGGTTGTTGAGTGGTTCGGACATGTAGAGAGAATGGAGCGAAACAGAATGACTTCAAGAGTGAAATCAGTCTGTAGTGGAAGGAAGGCGGGGTAGGGTCGGCCTAGGAAGGTTGGAGGAGGGGTAAAAGGAGGTTTTGTGTCGAGGGGCTTGGATTTCCCCAGCAGGCATGCGTGAGTGTGTTTGATAGGAGTGAATGGAGACAAATGGTTTTTAATACTTGACGTGCTGTTGGAGTGTGAGCAAAGTAACATTTATGAAGGGATTCAGGGAAACCGGCAGGCCGGACTTGAGTCCTGGAGAGGGAAGTACAGTGCCTGCACTCTGAAGGAGGGGTGTTAATGTTGCAGTTTAAAAACTGTAGTGTAAAGCACCCTTCTGGCAAGACAGTGATGGAGTGAATGATGGTGAAAGTTTTTCTTTTTCGGGCCACCCTGCCTTGGTGGGAATCGGCCGGTGTGATAATAATAAATAATAATAAATATATAATCACACGGCGAGGGCCTAGGTTTGATTCCCAGCCAGGGTAGAAACATTGGGCGTGTTTCTTTCCACCTGTTGTCTATGTTCCCCATCAGTAAAATGGGTACCTGGGTGTTAGTCGACTGGTGTGGGTCTCATCCTGGGGCACTGACCTAATTTGCCCGACATGCGGAGCATAACAAGGGGCTTTCTGTATAGTAGTATGTCATTGTTGTCAGCTAGGACTGTATACCATGTACATGTACTTGTGGTAAATAAAGATATTATTATTATATTATTAATTATTATTATTATTATTATTATTACATACTACATGCATACGTAGGATAGCTCCGGGTGAAGCACCTTAAGTACGAATGGCTTAAGCTATATATCGATACTGACACTTTTTCTATTTTCTTTATCTGGGTTTCCCTGCTGTTACAATCTGCGTATCAAGAAGCCTGTCAGCTGACAAGGCAGTTATCAGCAGTAACAGCCTAGTTGATCAGGCCCTGATCCACCGAGAGGCGGAGGTAGAGGTAGTTTGCTGTCAGCTGACAAGACGGTCATCAGTGCTTGGGTTACTGTCAGCTTACAAGGCGGTCATCAGTGCTTGGGTTACTGTCAGCTGACAAGGCGGTCATCAGTGCTTGGGTTACTGTCAGCTGACAAGGCGGTCATCAGTGCTTGGGTTACTGTCAGCTGACAAGGCGGTCATCAGTGCTTGGGTTACTGTCAGCTGACAAGGCGGTCATCAGTGCTTGGGTTACTGTCAGCTGACAAGGCGGTCATCAGTGCTTGGGTTACTGTCAGCTGACAAGGCAGTACCTGGGTTACTGTGAGTGATGTCACTGGCAGGTTGGGTGTGGCGGAGGAAATTTCAAGGTCAGTGTTTGAGAGGGGAGGAGTAAATAGCTTTTAGGATTTGTGGAGAATCTTCATCGTAGAGAAGAACATGGAAAAGATTGACAGCTGGAGATCTTATAGTTCACACGGAGACTTTTCGCTGGGGACTAAGTCTATTTCTGCTTCTTTTTAGATGGTCAAGGCAAGGATAGTATAGCATGAGGCGAGGGACGACAGGCTAGAGTTGCGACTCGGTAGCTTGGAGTCGGGTAAAATGAAAGGACACAGGAACCGCCAGAAGCCCTCGGGAAGAGTTAGGGACAGCGCTGACCGCAACACTAGGTTCCCTTCCCACCCGCTTATATGGTTCCCTTCCCTTCCCTTTCCCTTCCTTCCAGTCTTGTATCCACCCTCCCCTTTACCCTTTGACTCCCCTTCCTCGGCTGTCTCCAGGCGGGATCCCAGTGTGGGTCGCTGAACAAGCCGGACACCTCACAACAAACCACACACAGCCTTAGTGACCTGTTGGAAAATCCCAGGAAGTTGTAACGCTTGTCGAACTCCGGCTACTTAAAGAACGACACTAGGCATAGCTGTGTAAGCTTCAGTATCGTGTCATGTGAGGAGCGTCCTCAGGCCCTTCTAGGAGTCCAGAGTTAAAGCTTCTACTTGAAAAAAGAATCATCCGAATATTTACCAAAGAAAAAATCACGAACGAAGGAAGAATAGTTCTTGCCTTGGCCTCATGAGCCAATGTTACGTCCTCGTCATTAGCGAAGCTTGCGTGCTCTGGCGCCGCTACGGCAAGACAATGGTTGTGAAGCAGTATTGTCTCCTCTCACCCACTGATCCTTCACCTGGCATTCTCCAGTAGACCTCTCCGTTTAATTTATCTCTCCGTCCTTTTCTCGTTTATTATACTTCTCTACTTTCCTTCGTCTAACTCATTTGATTATTTTCCTCTTTCACTTATCCCACAACTGCTTCCTTGTTCCTTAATTTCATTGCTTCCCCATCGCTTCGAATGCAAGGGACACACTTAAGTGTGTCCCTTGCACCTAGTGGTCAGATCTATAGCAGCAAGTACACAAGGAGGAGGAGGAGCAAGAGGACCCTTGAAGCTTCCTGTGTGACGCGTCTCAAGGATGTGGCCGCGATTACACTATTACCACATTTCCGCTCTACAATTATTTTTATAAATCTTTTCTCGTCCGCCACCTCTGCGTCGCCGCCGCCGTGTTCACCTCTAGGACGACGCTGGACTATATCTAAGCTCCAGGGACTTCTGCTGCTGCATTGGTGAGCTCATCACTGTAAGCTAAGGTGAAAGCCAAGTGTCCTGGGGGTGTCTCTGGCGCGCTGCCTCAGTTGCAGTTGACCGATTATTTTAATTCGTCTGGCGTTACAGCAGGAATTCCACCTGGTGGGTCGCTGCAACTGGCGTATATGTTTTTGGGTTTCCTGACGACGTTGAAGGCGCATTGGCTTCGTCAGTGTGTTTATGTCGAGGCAAAGAGGAATCATTTTCTAAAGTCTCTTGGTACGCTAAGTCCAGCATAATATGGAAACCTAACTTTTTTTTTTTTTGCCTTAGTTAAGGGCTACTACTCTCGTCCTTGCCCAGAGGTCAGGAAAATGTTTGTTGTACCTGCTGTCGTCTCTCCTCACGCAGCAGGTCTGTCACACCATTGTTGCTAGGACAGGCGGCGGCCTGCCAACAGCAACAGCCTGGTTGACCAAGCGGTTAACAAGGAGGCTTTGCCCCAAGTTGGGCCGCAGGAGCAGGAAGATTCTCGGAAAAGTCACAGGTAAATCAACAGCAGAGTGCTTCAACGCTACTCTACAGCTGTTTCCCTCCCATACTCCGTCCCATAGGATGGATTTCATTCAGGAAGTAATGAAATTTGTCAGCCTGAGCCGAAAGACTTCAATAAGGCGATGAGAATACCATCAAGAATTCCACCAGTGGTTCAGTAGCTACGACAGTTTGTACGTCTTCGCTCCAGCAGAGCTGGAGTTACTATTATTTGGGAATTACCATCTTTGAGGCTGGCCTAACACACCAGTCGCACCAAGGACGTCGAAGTAGTTAACTTTGCCGGCTGCTACGCCTTCCAGCAGTACATCAACGACAACCTTGGCGTCGACAGCGTAATCATAACGTGATATACGACTTGGTGCACCAGGTGGGCACAAAGGACGCCAGTAACCTCCAGGTGAACAGGTGCACTCTGGGTATAGTGCTGAGAGAACAATGAGTCGGTACCAAGATCCACGCTCTCCCTCACACCGTGGGAGACTGTGCTTGGTAAAGTGTTAAACCCGTGTGGGTCATTTGGCGCAGTCTCGCCAGACATCAGTCACAACACCGCCTCAGGTGACCGTTCATGTTGCCTCAGGTGACCGTTCATGTTGCCTCAGTGATGACTATGCCGCAGCACCCCCCCCCCCACCCCACCCCCTCACTCGCAAACCTTCATGGAATCCCAAAAATTTTTGGTGTAAATATCGTAGTTGCGGTTGTTACACTGTGTGTGTGTGTGTGTGTGTGTGTGTGTGTGTGTTTACTCACCTAATTGTTTTTACAGGGATCGATTCATAGCTCCTGGCCCCGCCTCTTCATTGGTCGCTACTAGGTCCACTCCCTGTTCTATGAGCTTTATCGTGCCTCTTCTTAAAGCTATGTATGGATCCTGCCTCCACTACATGACTTCTACTGTTCCACTTCCTGACTACGACTGAAGTAGTATTTCCTAACATCCCTGTGACTCGTCTGAGTTTTCAACTTTCAGTTGTGACCCCCTGTTGCCGTGTCACATCTCTGAAATATTCTGTCCCTATCCAACTTGTCAATTCCTCTCAGTATTTTGTATGTCGTTATCATATCCCTCTATCTCTCCTGTCTTTCAGTGTCGTAAAGTTTATTTCTTAACTTCTCCTTATAGGACATACCCCTTAGATCCGGTACTAGCTTTGTTGTGAACTTTTGCGCGTTCACTAACTTCTTGACGTGTTTGACCAGGTGTGGGTTACATAGTGTTGCTGCATACTCTAATATGGGACTGACGTACGCAGTGTACAGTGTCTTGAGCGTGCGTGTGTGTGTGAATGTGGGTTCTTGTATGTGAGTGTGGATTATTGTGGTTGCAGGGGTCGAGACGCAGCTCCTGGCCCCGCCTCTTCACTGGTCCTCTCTCCCTGTTCCATGAGCTTTATCATACTTCGTCTTAAAACTATGTATGGTTCACTTGCCAGACTATTCCAATTCCTGACAACTCTCTGACTAAAGAAATAATTCCTAACATCCCTTTGACTCATCTGAGTCTTCAGCTTCCAATTGTGGCCCCTTCTTTCTGTGTCCCATCTCTGGAACATCCTGTCTGTCCACCTTATCTATTCCTCGCAGTATTTTGTATGTCGTTATCATGTTTTCCCTAACCTTCCAGTGTTGTCAAGCCGATTTCCCTTAACCTTTCTTCGTAGGACATTCTCCTTAGCTCGGCTTCCCTGCTTGTCCCTGCTCATGAGAGCTACAATTCGTAAATTTGAGCACGCACATGCGTGTCTTCGTGCGCGAGTGTGCCTTCCCACATGAGAATACGTGAGTGGCTGTAAACACTGCCACGGAAGTGAGGTTATGAGGTTGTATGTTGGGGGAGGGGGAATGTGGTACGCCACTCCTCCCCCCTCTTCCTTCCCTTCCATTCTTCCCCTCCTCCATCCTTCCTCCACCTCCCCTTTCACCTCCAACAGGAGAAATAGTGAGAATTAGTTAAAAATTATTAACGTCACGTCTAGTTGGGTTTTCTGCTTCTAGTTTTTGCTAGTTTCAACCTTCGTGGATTTTGTCAAGTCAGTCAATATTTTGTCACACACACACACACACACACACACACACACACACACACACACACACAGGCGGGGGCAGGAGCTAAGACTCGACCCCTGCAACCACAAATAGGTGAGTACACAGTCACGCAGACGTGGGTGCACAAGGCTCCGAGAACCTTAGTGTTTTTAAGGTGTGCAGTAACTGCTAGCAGTAATCAGTGGTAGTGACAACGTCAGTGAACAATCCTACGAGTGATAACTAAAGTTATTAGTTAAAAAAAGCCGAGAGGAAGCCTGAAATCATTAATATTTAAAAGTACCAAACCGTTAGGGGCCTAGTAGGCACCTGTTGCCACACAGATTCAAATATACAAAGATCAAAGTGAGTGTGGAAGCGGGTGTTCAAGAATTACGAGAAATTGGTTAACAAGTGAAATGTGGGGCACCATACAGTGAGAGTGAAAAAGTTAATAAGCAAAAGGAAAAAGGAAAAATAAAATATGTAACAAGGAAAGGCAGCAGGAGTAGGCCTGCTGAAGCAGTGACATCACAACAGTTGTGTGACATTATACATATAGAGTGTAACCACAGAATGTGAAATGTATTCTATCACAAGTGAAAGGTGAAATCACTTGAGGAACGCGGGATGTATGAGCATATATGGTTATAAACATCACGGGTGAAGGATTTTCAAAATACTGATACAAGGCCTATGTACGACGACTACGTCATCACATCTGGCAACTTGTCACTGCAACCGCTGCCAGCGCAGTATTGCTCACCTATTGTGGTTGCAAGTTGTCAGATTCTGGTCTCTGCATCAACTGTTAGATACTGGTCACGTCTGCAAGCTATTACCAGATTAGAGTAGAAATAGCATAGATAAGGTGAAGATAGTGTTGACGAGCAGTGTGAAAAGTAAAGCGGTCTAGCGAGGGTAACGTCACACTGTAGAAGCTGAAACAAGTTAAATTTACAACCTAGTTACTTTACTGCATTTTATAAGTAGAATTGATAAGTGTTAGAATTACTATTGGTAAGTTTTAGAATTACTGGTATTACTACTGGTATTATTAGCAGTATGAATAATTAGAAGTGGGGGCGCACACACACACATGGAGCAGGGAGAGGGAGGACCCAGTAGCAACCAGTGAAGAGGTGGGGCCAGGAGCTAAGAATCGACCCCTGCAACCACAAATAGGTGAGTACACACATACACACACACAGAAACAAGCAGTCAAACACTTGTAAAAACTGTAGTACACACGCAGACACTCACACACATACACAGGATTTCACACCTTCCTGTAAACTGACCTGATAACCTTCCCTCTAACATTCCACTATCCCCCCTCTTTCTCTCCCTCTCACTCTCAATACCTCTCTCTCTCTACCTACTCTACCTATCTCTCTACCATCTCTCACTACCTATCTCTCTCTACCTATCTCTCTCTCCCCTCTAAAATCTCTCCCCCTCTAGAATCCTCCCCCTCTAACATCTCTCCCCTGCTCATTATCTTTCCCCTCCCATTTCCCATCTCCCCTCCTCCCCTCTCTCTCCCCCTCTCCTCTCTCTCTTCCATCTCCTCCCTCTCTCCCCCTTCTTCCCTGTCTCTCCCCCTCTCTCTCCCTTCTCTTTGCCCCCTCTCTCTCTCCTTCTCTTTGCCCCCTCTCTCCTCTCTCTCTCTCTCTCTCTCTCTCTCTCCTCCCCCCCTTTTCCCTTCTTACTCTCCCCTTCTCTCTCCTACCTTTTCCTTCTCTCTCTCACTCTTTTCTCTTTCAAAAAAAGGAAAAAAAGAAGAAAGGGAAGAAAAGGGAAAAAAGAAAAAATGGTGGGGAGTGGAAGGAACCAGGGATCAGATGAGAAGGGTTATGGTGGGGAGGAGTGGATGGAGGAGCAGTGGAAAAGGATGGAACAAGAGTGGGAGAGAAAATTAGGAGAGCTTTTCAAAAATGGAGACAGCTTTCTGTGAAATTATAAAAGAGGTTGGAGAAGGAGAAGAAGAATTGGGAGGCACAAGTCGAAACTGCAGTAGCCAGGATAAGGGTCCTAGAAGATGAGGTAAACAGGCTGAAGCGAGTTACAGGGGCAGTGACCAGAGAAGACACAGCATATGAAGCTGAGAGGCCGAACAGGAAGGAATGAGATATGAATTATGCTAAGGTCATATCAGCCTGCTAAGTAGTGGAGATGGAGAGGGTGATGGGTCAAATGCAGAGGCATAACCATGCTACCAAGAGCCACTGGAAAAAATAAGGGAGAAAATGACCATGTACAGACAGGAACCAAAGTCACAGAGGGAGAGGCAATAAGAGGAGGAAAGGGCAAAATCAGTGTTTATCCATGGGCTTCAGGAGAGAGAGGAAAGGACACACACTGAAAGACAGCAGGCAGAAAGAAGGGAGATTGAGAACATCACAGAAATAGGTGAAGAAGACATGGGCGAGATTGTAAATTTTCAGAGAATAGGGACGTACTCGAAGGGGAGAAAACGATCGATCAAGCTGATTCTCAGGCCAGAAACAGTGCAGAACAGGATCCTCCAAGAGACACCATGGTTGAAGTACTTGGAAGAGTACAAGAGGGTGTTCCTAGACAGAGACAAAACACAAACAGAATGATAGCAGCTGAGGGAGAGGACAGAACAGCGAAAGGAGCTAGGAAAGAAGACAAGGACAGAACCAGCAGAGGTCAATCAGAGCAGGACAGAGCAGCAAGGCCAAGCACACACAGAACCATCCTCAGAACCCCAAACCTATCACACCATCCCAACACAAACTACAATCCATACTTACAGCTTCCACCCAACACCCAGCTATAGAATTGCACAGTACACTACCAGTCTCCCACCCTCACAGGCCCCCCAAACCACAGTGTTGGAGAGGAAACTGAAGGTATGGTACACAAACGCTGATGGAATAACAAATAAGTGGGAGGAGTGGCACGAAAGAGTCAAAGAGGCATCACCGGACATCATAGCTCTCCCCAGAAATCAAGCTTACAGGTATGATAACAGATGCCATCTTTCCAACGGGATACCAGATCCTGAGGAAAGACAGAGGGAACAGGAGGGGTGGAGGAGTGGCACTGCTGATCAAAAACTGATCGAATTTTGAGGAGCTGGAGAGAGGAGACAGCGGAGAAGCAAGCGATTACATAGGAGGAACACTTCATTCTGGAAGTCCCAAAGTGGTAATTGCAGTGATGTATAACCCACCACAGAACAGCAGGAGGCCAAGGCAAGAGTATGATGAGAGCACATAGAGCGATGGTTGACACACTGGCTGCAGTGGCCAGAAGAGCTCATGCATGCAGGGCAAAGCTCCTGATCATGGGTGACTTTAACCACAAGGAAATCAATTGGGAGAACTTGGAGCCACATGGGGGCCAAGATGCATGGAGGGCTAAGATGATGGAGGTGGTATTGGAAAACTTCATGTACCAACACGTAAGGGACACTACAAGAGAGAGAGAGGAGAGGATGAACCAGCAAGACTGGACCTAGTATTCACCATGAGTAGTGCAGATATTGAGGACATCACATATGAAAGACCCCTTGGGGCCAGCGATCATGTGGTTTTAAGCTTCGAATACATAGTAGAGCTACAAGTGGAGGGGGACGCAGGAAGGAAAGGGCGAATGAAGCCAAACTACAAGAAAGGGGACTACACAGGAATGAGGCACTTCCTGAACGGGTTTCAGTGGGACAGAGAACTGGCAGGGAAGCCAGTTAATTAGATGATGGAATATGTAACAACAATGTGCAAGGAGGCTGAGAGAGGTTTGTCCCCAAAGGGGTAACGGGGATAATGAAAAAAAACGGGATGGGCCCATGGTTACCCAAAGGGCAGGAGGAAAAAAACCAAGTTGTGGGGAAAGGGAAAAAATATAAAAAGGCAAAGCCCCCAGGAGAAAAGGAGCCCATCGTAGACCAGAAAATGAATAGACAGAAAAGAAGGGGGGCCCCCAACGACAATATAAAAACACATAGCAGCAAAAGCCAAATCTCCCCAAAAGCTTTAACAGCCACATCAGGAGGAATACAACGTCAAACAAGGTAACGACTGGGAAGGAAAAAGGGGAAGAAAACAAGAAATGACCGTGAAGTATGTGAGGAACTCGAAAAGAGATTCAAAGAAGTGTTCACAGAGGAAAACAAAGGGGGTTCCCCAGAAATACGGAAGGGGGGGCACCACCAAGTGCGGCACAGTACACACCCCGGGGAAAGAATGAAGAGGCTTCGGTGAGCAGATACCCAGGGCAATGGGGCCGGAAAACTCTTTTCAGGGTCCTGAGAGAGGGAGCAAGGCACTATGTTCCCTAACAACAATATTCAATACATTATCGAAACAGGGAGATTGCCTGAGGCAGGAAAGACAGCAAATGTAGTCCCAATTTTCAAAAAGGAGACAGCCATGAACACTAAACTAAGACCGTGTCACTGACAGTATAGTTGCAGAGTCTGGAAAAAGATTATCAGAAGAAGAGGGGTGGAACACCTAAAAAGGGAAAATGACTATCAAAAGCCCAACATGGTTTTAGGGATGGGAAAACTTTTCACAAACCTCTGGGTTTTTATGACTGGTGGCAGCATAAGACAAAAGAGAGGGGTGGGGGGGATTGCATTTTTTTGAACTGCAAGAAGGCATAGACACAGTTCCACACAAAGATAAGTGCAAAAACTGGGGGAAAAAGCGGGGGACAGGAAAGGGACTGCAAAGGAACAGGGAAACTCTTTAAATTTTTTTCTCCTTTTTTTCCCCTTTTTTCCTTTTTCCACTCTTTTTTGCAATTATTTTCTTCTCCTTTTTTTCTCTCTCCTCTCCTTTCTTTCTTTCTTGAATCTTAACAGGAATAAAAGATTCAAGATTTTTTCCTGTTATTCGCAAATTACTTCCGGTGTTGGACCAAAACTAACATTCCTCCATGCTTACAAAATTAACTTAACTACCAGGGGGAAAATGAAACATATTAAAGAAAACGGAGGGTTTTATTCCGGCTCCAATCAAACAGTAGGCAGAATGGAGGGTAAGTAAGTAAGTAAGTTTATTCAGGTATACACAAATACAGTTACATAGAATTATCATACATAGCAGCATGTGTGTAGAGAACCTGGGATAACCCAAAAAAGTCAGACAGTGTGACTTATTTCCATTGGGGTCCTTTTACCTTATTATTATAATATGAAGGTTATAATATTTTTTTATTATTCTACAATGAAGATAACATCTTATTATCATACTAAAAAGATTATCTACTACACCAAGGTCATTAAGACTATCTACAATACGAGGGTCATTACTAGGAATAAGGTAAAATTTACACGTATGTTAGCTAAAAGATAGAAAATCATTCCCCTCCCTTTCTGTAGCTACATTCATCAAACACCTTTTGGCACTCTTCTTGAACTGGTTCATGCTATGACTGGCTTTGACATGTGCGGGCAGTCTGTTCCATTCCTTTATTGCTGTACAATAAAAGGTGTTTGAAGCCTGGCCACTGACTGTGGGTACTACAAAGTTGTGCTCTCTCCCCCTAGTACTATGATTGCTCTGGTTCCCAACCTTGACAAAATTGACAGCAAGATATTCTGGACATTGTTTGTGAGCAATTTTATAAACATGATTTAGCTTCAGTTGTTTTACTCTGTCTTCAACATTCAGCATATCCAACTGCTGTAATTCATCCTGGCCTACATGTTCTCTTGGTCCCAGCCCCAGGATGAATCTTACGATTTTGTTCTGGGTGATTTGCGGGGGCGTTGATCCCCGGAATAACCTCCAGGTAACCTCCAGGTATCTTTCAGTTTTTTTGTCAAGGCAGAGTACCAAGAAGAGCAAGCGTAATCCATATGGCATTGTATAAGGGCTAGACATAGGGTCCTGCGAGCCTCAGTAGGTAGACACTGTGCTTGTCTATACAGGAACTTCAGTCTGGCATTCGCTTTCTTTACTACACTATTCCCTATCAATTCTCCTGACATGCATGGGTCAAAGGGGATTCCCAAATATTTTACTGATGAAACCAAAGTGATGGGCTCCCCATTACATTGAACATTAAAATTATTTACCCTTCTCAGTTTGTTTCGTGCCAAAGATAATGGCTTCAGTTTTCCCTAGGTGTAATGATAGTTTGTTGTCTACTAACCATTTGCTGCAGGACTCCAGTTCCATTGTTAAAACATTAGCAATATCTTGTGGGTCTTTACCTGACACTAACAGAGCACTGTCATCTGCATACAGTAGGAGTTTGCACTTGACACTGATAGGCATATCATTGACATAACATAAGAATAATAAGGGACCCAGAATACTACCTTTGGGAACTCCACATGTTATCGGCAGGGGTTCTGATTCTGTTTTGTTGATTTTGACTATTTGTCTCCTGTTGCTAAGGTAGGACTTAAACCAGTCTACAGAACCTATACCGATAGCTTGAAGTTTATTACATAATATATTGCGGTTGACAGTATCGAAGGCCTTTTGCAGGTCTAAGGTTACCATACCTATGAGGTTCCCCTTTGACATTTCAGTTCTCAGGTAATCCATCAGATTAATAAGGGAGGTGCCCGATTGATAGCTATGGAGAATGTTGTTGTCATTAAGGTACTTAACTACTTGAGAATACACCGCCCTCTCTAGAATTTTAGATATTATACTGAGTATACTAACAGGCCTATAGTTGCTTACATCAGACCTACTATTTTTCTTGAAGATAGGAGTAACTCTGGCCTCCTTGAACCCCTCCGGTACGGTATTAATGGTGATTGATAGATTTATTATGTGAGCAATAGGGATTGACAGTTCAGAGGCACCATCTTTTAGGAACTTAGACGGGATGTTATCAGGGCCTGTGCTCTTAGTTGGGTTTAACCTGCTTAGTTCTTTTTGAATAAAGTCATGAGATACACTTACTAGTTGACAACTGTTTGGGGTTACCCCTTTATTGGTATAGTATGTTTGAAACTTATCAGAGTCTGTGTTAAAGGTATTTGATGCAGCTGGTAGTTTACTTACTAGTGTTGATGCAACAGATGTGTAGTATGAATTAAAGCAATTTGCCACCTTAGATGTTTCATGGCATACCTTAGTGCTGCAATATCCTGTCTGTTTGCTTTAAATCTTTTTAGCAGCTGGTCTCTGAATTTCATATTATCTAATATCTCAGTATTCATCCAGGGTTCAGTTCTTCGTTTAATCCTAACCTCTTTAACTGGTGCAATATTATTAAGAATGGTAGTGAACATTGTTTTGAATTTTTCCCAGGCATCGTTTACGTCCGTGCAACTTATCACTGTCCAGTCACAATTGTGTAGCCTATTTACCAGTGTTTCTTTACTGTAGTTTCTAGTTGACCTCATTTTTATTGTCCTGTGTAGGCCTATCCTATCCCTAGTGATTTTCCTGGTGCAGTAAATGATGAAATGATCACTAAGACCTGTGGTAATGACGCCTGACTGACTAATGTTCTCAAAGCGGTTACAAAGTATGTGGTCAATTAGGGTGGCTGAGAACTGTGTGATCCGGGTTGGAGTATTAATTAGTTGAGTGTAACTATTTAATCCTAGAATTTGCTTATACCTTTTGCATAGCCGTTATTTTGCTGCTGAAAACAGATATTGAAGTCGCCCAGTATTATTGTCTCGCAATTGTTTTCAACTCCGGACAAGACTCTGGAAAAGTCTTCTAAGAACTGGTCCTGGATAGGAGGGCGGTAACTAGTTCCTACTAAGATGGGTTTGGTCTTAGGAAGCAGCACTTCAAACCATAGAATCTCCAGTTTATTGTTATTTAAATCAGGTCTTGGGTTGTAAGCTAAGTCATTTCTAATGTAGGCACATACTCCACCACCCTTTCTGTTCCTATCTAAGCGTTTTATATTGTAACCATCTATTTTGACCTCGTCGTCAGTCACCGTATCATCCAACCAAGATTCAGAGATGGTTTATAACTGCCGCCCTAATTTTGTTAGCTAGAATCCTAATCTCTGCCAATTTAGGAAGAAGTGATCTTGCATTGACATGAATAAAGTGAAGGCCTGTTTTCATAAAACAATCATAATCATCAATATATGGCAATGGGTCCTTTGTATTAAAATTAGGTAAATCAATGCCATCACTGCTAAAGGGTAACTGTGCCAAAGTGCATTTGTTACACACAAAATGAATTCTGGCACCGTTGCTATAATTGTACATACATCCATCATGCACCCACCCCTTACACATTTTACATAAGGTGCCTTTTCTGTTTTTCATGCGTACTTTAGTACAGTGTAAGCACCTGTTTGGTAGTGTTTGAGATAATAATGGCTGTATTATCTCACATTGACCTATGTATGTATTACATATGGAGTTAAGGTTATCATTCCTAGCTACTAGACCGTCATTATCGCCGTCATTTATCTGTCTGTTTTGCCTCTGCACAATAGTTTGAGGTCCTTGATTAAAGGGGGGGGGTCTCTTGACCATCCAATCTTCTCGCTAACAAATCAAGAGTGTCCTAGTTCCCTTGATATAAATAGAGCTCAAAGAAATCTCTCGTAATTGCTTCAAGCTCAAAGAAAAAAGGTGGCAGTAATAATACAAGATTTCGTTCGGATTTTTAACCCCGGAAGGTTAGCCAACCCGGATAACCCAAGAAAGGCAGTGCATCATCGAGGATTGTCTGTCTTATTTCCACTGAGGTTTTCAGTCTTGTTCCCCAGGATGCGACCCACACCAGTCGACTAACACCCAGGTACCTATTTGCTGCTAGGTGAAGAAGACAACAGGTGCACGGAAACGCGTCGAAATGTTCCCACCCCGCAGGGAATCGAACCCGGCCCCTCTGCGTGTGAAGCGAGAGCTTCGTCAGCCAGGCCAGAGTGGTACCCGATAGTATATATCCTGCCCTGACCTGACTTACAAAAATTGAGACTAGAACAATCACCGCATCTTTTAAATACTCATTCTTTGTTCAGAAATATTTTGGATTTAATTTTTAACTACTTATAATTTCCTTTGTTTCTCTTGGACCACTAATGGTGTGGAGTGTCTCCTGGGCCAGGGACCACTAATGGTGTGGAGTGTCTCCTGGGCCAGGGACCACTAATGGTGTGGAGTGTCTCCTGGGCCAGGCCAATGGTGGAGTGTCTCCTGGCCAGGGACCACTAATGGTGTGGTGCTCCTGGCAGGCCACTAAGGGTTGATCTCCTGGGCCAGGGACCACTAATGGTGTGGAGTGTCTCCTGGGCCAGGGACCACTAATGGTGTGATGTCTCCTGGGCCAGAGACCAGTAATGAAGTGGTGTCTCCTGGACCAGGGACCACTTGGGACCGCTAATGGTGTCTACCGGGTCTACCTGGAGGCAGTGGTGGGCACAGTTAACCAAAAAGTTAGCTTCGCTAACGCTAAAAGGCCGAAAAAAATTAGCGGAAGCTAATGCTAAACACTAACCGCTAACTTTTACACATGAATTCAGATTGGGTTTAGTTTCTTGGTCTTTTACTTTTAAAACTTTTAGAACAGACCTGGAGAGCTTCTTTATAAGATGTAGAATACCAGGGTCATGTGATGATCAAGTGCCGCTAGTGTGAAAATAGCGATTGTCATCGTTTCATTTTGTAATGTAACTGGAGCGACCGACAAGGACACACTTGTCGCTGTACTGAAGCCACATAGCACCGGAACAGATTGAGTTAGCTTACTTGACTGTTTTCTTCATTAGTTCCAATTACTCGTTGGATTCGTTCATTTTATTGTTTCTCTTCATGTTTGCATTTAACTTAATATAGATTTTGAACCCAGTAAACTACAAGCAAGTAGTTGAAAATCGTGGTTAAAGTTGAAAACTTGAGGTCAACTTAACGCTGCACCAGACATACAGGTGCACACAACTTATCGCTGCACCAGACATGCAGGTGCACACAAATATTTAAATGAGCAAATGAAATCAAACATCAGTTGAAATCCAACATACACTTTACTTACTGTACAAATAGCATAGCATGGGTATCATGCCAAGATCAGAAGATGGCTGGACTGATTACTACTCTGGCTGGGCCTTTTCTATCACTTTGATGTGATGCTGGATGTCCTTCATGAGCATCAGCCTCTCAAAGTTTCCATCTGACAGGGTGGCTGTCATGGCCCTCAAGATATCTTTGCCTTTAGAGAATAGACGCTCAACTGCAGCACTGGATGGGATGGCAGTGTTGTACTTAATGAATAGGTCGATCAAGACCTGCTCACCCAAGAAGGCAACTTCACTTGTGACCTCCTTCGAGCCGGTCTCCAGCCAGGTCTTCATGCTCTGTGCCTTCGTCTTCAGTGACCTGTCGCTTCTGCTGTCCCAGAAATGAGTGATGCTGCTTAAGTCATTTCCTTCATAATCATTAGTGGTGGTGTTCTCCTCACTGGTCTCCATCACGGCAGCTTCTACGACGGTCTTCATGATGTTCTTCACTTGGCTGACCTGGTTGTTGTCATACTGCTCCAGCCACGGCAGGCGAAACTTTGGGTGGAAGGCAGCGGCCAGCTGGCACTCAGCCACAGGAAGTACGAAATATTGGCGTTCTTCGTATCCCTTGACTTGAGGACAAAATACTCATCCAGGTGGGGCCACGGGTTCTGCGACTCCTGGCCCTCAGCCTGAGCGGCCTCTGCTTCAACCACAGCCGCTGCAGACTCCTCAGCAACACCCTCAGGCGGAACAGAAGCTTCTCCCCTGTTTATAACGATACGTGACAACGCACCCGGGTGATTGCTGGCATTATAGGACTATAACAGTGCTGCTCAGATGCTGCTGCGTTGACAAGTCACGTTTACACGTAGTCAGCTAATAGCATGCCTCACTGACTGTTGGAGAAATGCCCACAACAGACGGGAACAAACACGTGCGCCATTGAAAAAGCATTGCTTGCCGACTACCAACAACACGAATTTTTTTTAGCGGAGCTTTATTTAGCGGAAGCTAATTGGTCTGCTGTTTCCGAAGTTAGCGGAAATGCTCATCTGCTAAACAAAAAGTTAGTTCTGCTAATTAGTGATTAGCAGAACTGTACTCGCCACTGCCTAGAGGGCATTCCGGGGATTAACGCCCCCGAGGCCCGGTGCATGACCAGGCCTCCTGGTGGACCAGGGCTTGATCAACGAGGCTGTTACTGCTGCCCACACATAGTCCAACGTACGAACCACAGCCAGGCTGATCCAGCATTGACTTTAGGTAACTGTCCAGCTCCCTCCTGAAGACAACCATGGGTCTATTGGTAATTCCCCTTACGGCTGGTGGGAGGCTGTTGAACAGTTTTGGACACTTACTGTGTTTTCTCTTAGTGTGCCAATGGCGCCCCTGCCAAGTCTTGCTTTCGTAGGGAGTGATTTGTGTGTGCAGATTAAGGACCAGTCCCTCCAGGATCTTTCACGTGATTATGATATAATATATATATAATATATATAATATATATATAATATAATATATATATATATATATATATAATATATATATATAATGTAATATATATATATGTATGTATGTATATATCTTGCCTCCGCTCCAGTGTGTACATTTCAAGGGCTTTCAGGCATTACCAGTAGTTAAGGTGTTTGATGGAACTTGTATGTGCAGTACATTGTACATTGTCCAGATCTGCAGTGGTGTAGGGTCTCCTAGGCCAGGGACCACTTCGGAATACTAATGGTGTGGAGTGTCTCCTGGGCCAGGGACCACTTGGGACCACTAATGGTGTGGAGTGTCTCCTGGGCCAGGGACCACTTGGGACCACTAATGGTGTGGGTCTCCTGGGCCAGGGACTACTTTGGACCACTAATGGTGTGGTGTCTCCTGGGTCAGGGACCACTTGGGACCACTAATGGATCAACTTGTGACAAATCGCCTGCAAATGCTCACCGGAAGTCAGGTGTCTTGTCACCATCAGTGTTGTGTCGCTGAATATTACTAATAATAACAGAGTTGACTGAACTGTATATGTGTGTGTGTGTGTGTGTGTGTGTGTGTGTGTGTGTGTGTGTGTGTGTGTGGATAATGATGGGTGACAAAACCTCCATTCCTTGGCGGTGTGTATGTGTGTGATTCAACAATCAACATTTGCACCAATAACTCATTACAGTTGTGACCGGGTGTGGAAGTGTGAATTGCTCATTACTCTGGAATTTGTTCATGATTGTAGCCATGTATAAACGTAAGTAACCATTCTTACAGGATTCATTACCTTTGTAACTTGTGAGTTCATTACCTTTGTACCTAGTTCAGTTATCAAACTTTGGAGCCCAGTCCCTGGACCCATTACGTACCTCTGTAATCTGTAAATACCTTTGTAACTTGTCATAATTGTGACTAGACCTACCTGGAGTTCATTACCTTTGTAAATTATGAGTTCATTACCTCTGTAACTTGCTCAGCTATCAAAACTTTGGGGTCCAGTCCCTGGACCAATTATGTACCTCTGTAATCTTTTGCCTACCGCCCACAGGATGGATATGGGGTGGAAATATAAACACAAATGCAGTATAATGTGATCCTTTATTGACAACGTTTCACCCACACAGTGGGCTTTTTCAAGTCACACACGGATCTACCTGGGGTTGGAAGGTACGAGAGTATTTATAGTCATGTTCAGAATGTTGAGGTCAGGTGGAGAATGCTGCATCTGATGATCTACCGGGTGGGGTTATAGAGTCTTGGGTAGCTTGGCAGGGGTATTGGACAAGTTGTGAGTAGACCTTCTGCAGTGTTCTATGTTCTTATGTGGGATAGCGATGAAGAAGTTTCTTGGCGAGTGGTTCAGCTATGTTATAGAAGCCATTGTTCTGGTTGAAATTGTTGGTTGTAGAGATGAGCGATGATTCCAGGATTCTTCTGTATTGAGTGTTGTCTTCTGTGGCTATAAGTCTTGAGTTTCTGTAGTTAATTAAATGGTTGTGTGAATTGCGATGTTGTACACAGGCATTCCTTGTATCGTCAGTCCTGCTTGCATATTGGTGTTCTGAAATACGTGTTTGGAGGTCTCTTGATGTTTCGCCCACATATAATTTGTTGCAGTCATTACAAGGGATTATGTATACCCCTGCAGAGGATGGAGGCTTGTCCTGTCTACTACTGGTGATGTCCTTGATGGACATCACCTGGACTGAGTCCAGTCCAGACTGAGGGACTGACCACCTCAAAACTTTAAGGGTGATGGACTGATTACATCGTCTTCAAGTATCTTCTGCTTCTATCAACTTTTCTGTACTCGACTGATGAAGCCTACTGTGTAGGCGAAACGTTTCGAAATAAAGATACCTAACTGTTGCATATGTGTCTTACCTAACAATCTGTCGGCATTTTATATCATTTTAATGTTCATTCTGTCAGACACTGCAACACAAGGGTATCTTGGTACAGACCATCAACTTCGACAACCTCTACTAGTGAGAACGGCTGGGTTTGAGAGGGACCTGCCCTCCCAAAGCAACCTACGTCTCATCTCCTGGCACTATATAAGGCCCCATTCTGTCACTTCAACTTCATATTGTTTCAGACAACGGAACAATGCTCTTCTCCAGACTGAGGGACTGACCACCTCAAAACTTTAAGGGTGATGGACTGATTACATCGTCTTCAAGTATCTTCTGCTTCTATCAACTTTTCTGTACTCGACTGATGAAGCCTACTGTGTAGGCGAAACGTTTCGAAATAAAGATACCTAACTGTTGCATATGTGTCTTACCTAACAATCTGTCGGTATTTTATACCATTTTAATGTTCAGATCCGTGTGTGACTTGAAAAAGCCCACTGTGTGGGTGAAACGTTGTCAATAAAGGATCACATTATACTGCATTTGTGTTTATTGTGATGAATGGTTTTGAAAACCGACAAGTTGAAGAATTGAGACACTTATGCAACACATGGGAATCTTTATTGAAGAAACGTTTCGCCACACAGTGGCTTCATCAGTCCAATACAAAGTAGAAATGGGTAAGTGGAGTAAAAGTTCGAGGTAATCAGTCCCTCAACCTGGAATCGATGTGTTCAGTCCATCACTCTTGCATAAGTGTCTCAATTCTTCAACTTGTCGGTTTTCAAAACCATTCATCACTTCTCTCAGACACTGCAACATCATGGAATCTTGGTACAAAGACTTCAACGCTTGCCCAACCTTTGGACGACGACCTACTTACACTAGTGGCAGGTCCCACTGTGATCCCGCCTCCTCCTACTTCAACTCATCTCACCGCAGTATATAAGCCACCTCTCTGGCCCTATGCTGCACTTCCTACAAGAGTGATGGACTGAACACATCGATTCCAGGTTGAGGGACTGATTGCCTCGAACTTCTACTCCACTTACCCATTTCTACTTTGTATTGGACTGATGAAGCCACTGTGTGGCGAAACGTTTCTTCAATAAAGATTCCCATGTGTTGCATAAGTGTCTCAATTCTTCAATTTGTGTTTATATTTCCATTGTGTCGGTATTTTATACCATTTATTTCCATGGGTATGGGGTGCATAATAAACATATTAAACTAACCTTGGCGGTGATGCGTTCTAACTCTGCCCATTCCCCAAGTTATAAACCTTACCTAACCTTACTAGAATCTACGCAATATGTGACTTAATATTACCCGAATTAAGTAAGCAAACTTAGTGTTATTTATCGACAGTGAAATATGCAGATTTCATGATGTTCAGATGATTTTTTTTCGCAGTTACAACTCAGATTGAACTCGACATAGGAAAAAAAAAAGTCGGCAAGTTCTCTGGACTCCTCGTTAGTCGGCAAGTTCTCTGGACTCCTCGTTAGTCGGCAAGTTCTCTGGACTCCTCGTTAGTCGGCAAGTTCTCTGGACTCCTCGTTAGTCGGCAAGTTCTCTGGACTCCTCGTTAGTCGGCAAGTTCTCTGGACTCCTCGTTAGTCGGCAAGTTCTCTGGACTCCTCGTTAGTCGGCAAGTTCTCTGGACTCCTCGTTAGTCGGCAAGCTCTCTGGACTCCTCGTTAGTCGGTTAGATTAGATAAATACACGAGTGGGTGCGGGTGTGTGTATGTTGGACCTGACTAGCGTGTGTTACTAGGTCTGATGCCGTGCTCCTTCCTTAAGTGAATGTGACCTGACCTGACTAGGTTAGGGCGTTGGCTTAAGCCTGTGGGAGAATTGGATCTGCCTCGCATGGGCCAGTAGGCCTGCTGCAATATTCCTTCTTTATGTTCTTAAGTTCTCTGGACTCCTTGTTAGTCGGCAAGTAGTTCTCTGTCTCAGCTTGTCTGCAGTAGCTGCAAATAAGCTGAGCTAACGTTCGTTGCTGCCTAACTCCGCGAAAAATCATTCAGAGCACCTCAGTTGCACTCGAGTACTGAGACAGTTGCTTACAGACCACTAGACCCCTGGCTGCCTTCAAGAGTAAGGTGGTAGGTAAGACACATAGGCAACAGTTAGGCAACTTTATTCCGAAACGTTTCGCCTACACAGTAGGCTTCTTCAGTCGAATACTTTCGACTAACTGTTGCCTTATGTGTCTTACCTACCAACCTGTCGGTATTGTATACCATTTTGATGTTCAAGAGGAAGGTGGACAGATACCTAAAGTTATTACCTGATCAGCCGGACTGGTTCATACATTGGACTACATGCGACCAGCAGTAGCATCCTGGTTTATCAGGCACTGATCCTGTTAATATTTTCATATGGTAGGTCTGGTCAAGGACTGGGCCTCGGGGGCGTTGACCCCTGGAACTCCCACCAGAAAATGATCTTGTGATCACACTGCTACGACAGTTCTTGCCGGTTCAAAATACTTTCTTCCTTTTTCAACTTTATCTCTCCATCATCTTTTTTTTCTATGAATTACGTGCAGTTTTCAAGACTTTTTTGTAGGTATTGTCTGCGTTACTTCGTCCTAATTTAATATCATAAATGGTATGAGTGTATAATGTTTATACTTGGATGGACAGTAGGTTCAACCCAGGTTGTGTGTTGTGGCACTTCAAGGACACCTGCTCGGTTATTCTACTAGGTTGAGTCTGAACTGAACCTCCTGGAGGGTCTACCTGTAGTCTACCTGGAGGTTATTTCGGGGATCAACGCCCCCGTGGCCCGGTCCATGACCAGGCCTCCCGATGGATCAGGGCCTGATCAACCAGGCTGTTACTGCTGGCCGCACGTAGTCCATCGTACGAACCACAAACTGGCTGATCCGGCACCGACTTTAAGTACCTGTCCAGCTCCCTCTTGAAGACAGTCAGGGGCCTATTCGTAATTCTTCTTATGTATGGTGGGAAGCTGTTGAACAGTCTTGGGCCCCGGATACTTATTGTTTTCTTTTAGTGTACCAATGGCGCCCCTACTTTTCATTGGGGGTATTTTGCACCTCCTTTTACTTTCGTAGGGAGTGATTTCTGTGTGCAGATTCGGAACCATTCCTTCTAGGATTTTCCAAGTGTAGATTATGATATGCATCTCTCGCCTGCGCTCCAGCGAGTACAAGTCAAGTGCTTCCAAGCGTTTCCAGTAGCTAAGGTGCTTGATAGAACTTATATGTGCAGTAAAGGTTCTCTGTACACTCTCTAGATCTGCAATTTCATCTGCTTTGAATGGAGATGTTAATGTACAGCAGTATTTCAGCCTAGAGAGAAAAAGTGATTTGAAAAGGATCATCATTGGCTCGGCATCTCTCGTTTTGAACGTTCTCATTATCCATCTTATCATTTTCTTTGCAGTTATGATCGTGGCACTGTTTTGATTCTTGAAAGTGAGATCCTCGGACATTACCACTCCCAGGTCCCTCACATTATTTTTCCGCTCTACTGTATGATCAGAGTTTGTAGTATACTGTTCTAATTATTATCTCTTCCAGTTTTCCATAACGGAGTAGTTGGAATTTGTCTTCATTGAACATCATATTGTTTTTCGTTGCCCATTGGAAAACTTGGTTTATATATTCTTGGAGGTTAACCGCGTCCTCAGCAGATGACAGCCTCATGCGGATCCTAGTATCGTCTGCAAAGGATGACACGGTGCTATGGATTACATCTTTTTCTGTCAGATATGAGGAAGAGGAACAGGATGGGAGCGGTACTTGTGCCTTGGGGGAACAGAGCTCTTCACCGTAGCTGCCTCAGACTTTACTCTGTTTACTGTTACTCTTTTTACCAACACTACTCTGTGTTTGTGGGTCTTGAAATTCATTTTACCAAGAGTTTAGAGCCCAAGAGCAGCCTAGTTTATACCACTCTTGACGTTTGTAGTACATAGTACTGATATTGATGCTCTGATCATTTAATTATATAATAATTATAATAATCCTTTTTTCTATAAGTACATGTACAAGGTATACACACCTAACTGACCTCTGTGACATACTACTATATATTATGCTGAGCATTTCAAAACAAGTTAGGTCAATTTTATCCCAGGATGCGACCCACACTAGTTGACTAACACCTGGTGTCTATTTTACTGATAGGTGAACATGGACAGCAAGTGTCTTAAGGAAACACGTTTTAATGTTTCCACCGTATCGGGGTCGAACCACGGACCTCAGTGTGTGAGCTGAGTGCGCTAACAGTCGAGCTTGACAAGCAACATGTACCTCGGAGAGTCAACGTTTCGGTCCGTCCTGGATCATCGTTAATTTACAACAAGTTACACTTGTAACCTAACAATACTTCAGGATGAATCGAAGCGTCGTTATGTCTCCTTCATGTAGGTTATTTGTGAATTTTGTACTATTTTAAATGTCTGTTTTTCCCATTCCTACGCGGCTACACGGCTACACGGCCACCTAGATAACGCAAGAAACCCAGTCGACCACTTGCCCTGCCAGTTGAAATTCGTCTGTTGCTTATAAGCTGCGAGAATGTTGATGTTTCCCACTGGGGCTGCAGGGAAACATGGCGCCCCGGAACCACTAACTGATATGATGTAACAAATTAAACGCCTTTGTATTTTTGCACGAAGCTCTCTCAGCGCCACTTTAATTAGTTCTTAGCGTGGTGGTTGAATCACTGTGGCAGAAAACTTAGCTTACATGACCCACTCCGCAATATAGTAGAGTCTGGAGACTGTTCACAAACATTTAACAACATTGGGCTGAGGTTTGTTCATTGGGTTGAATATCTTTGATAAAGCTATTAGCACTGTATTAGCTTTACAGGGCGATACTAGAATTAGTGTGGAGTGGCATCCGTAAAAGATACAGCGAACCTCAGAGTTGATGTAAACCAAGTCTTCCGTTGGGCTACTGACAATAATATGATCTATCTAGAGTCTTACCTGCGGGTTTTTTCCGGGGGTCAAATCCCTGTGACCCAGTTCCTGACCAGACCTCCCGGTGGATCAGGACATGAATAACTAGCTGTTACTGCTGGCCGCACGCACTCCTAGGTGCTTATCGGATACTGAATTTAGGTATCTGGTCCAGCTCCCTTTTGAAGGCAAGCCGCCAGGGGTTTATTGGTAATTTCCCTGATGTCTGGCAGGAGGCGTTCCACTACGGGTTTTAGCAGCTACGTCACCTTCGTACTTTTTCCCCCCCAGCAGGCCTGGAGTTACTATTATTTAACTGACGGCTGAGGGGGGGAAGGATTGGGATGGGGGGTATTATGGGCCTATGAGGTTTATGAGGGGGTTTGGCCAAGCCTATAGGAAGCAGGGGGGGGGGGGGAAACCACGTCCTGGTCAGCAAGACAAAGGAGCGCAGGGAACAGGGGAGTGAGAGAAGATGGCTGGGGATGTAGAGAGGGAAGGAGAGAGAGAGAAACAATAACAGGAAGGAAAGTGGAAATACCAGGAAGGAATATACAGCCAGAGAATGGACGATAGAGATATCAGTAAAGAGAGAGGTATAAGGGAAGGGAAATAAACTTGGGAGTAGATAAGATGGATAACAGAACGGAAATATAGACATAAGAGATACCCAAATTTGTCTGTGTTGCTTATAAGCTGCGAGAATGTTGGTGTTTACACTGTGCTGCGGGGAAAGATGGCGCCCCGGAACCACTGACTGACTTGATTTGTATCACTAGAGCGCAGGCGAGAGAGATACATCATAATCTACACCGGAAGATCCTGGAGCTGGAGGGACTGGTCCCTAATCTGCACACAAAAAAACACTCCATACGAAAGCAAAAGATTTGGCAGGCGATCAACATACCCCAGTGAAAAGTAGGGGGCACCATTGGTACAATGAGAGAAAACACAAGAAGTGTCGGGGCCCAAGACTATTCAACAGCCTCCCACCAGCCATAAGGGGAATTTTCCAATAGACCCCCGGTTGTCTTCAGGAGGGAGCTGGATAGATACTTGGTGCCGGATCAGCCGGGCTGTGGTTCGTACGTTGAACTACGTGCTGCCAACAGTAACAGCCTCGTTGATGAGGTCCCGATCCACCAGGAGGCCTGGTCGTGGACCGGGCCGCGGGGGCGTTTGGGTCCCGGAATGCCCTCCAGGTAGGTAGACCAAAACAGGAAGGAAGAGATGGGAAGATATAGGCTGAAGATAGATAGTTATATTTAGTAACGTGCTGCTACAAATATTTTATGTGTTAGTTTACTAAACCCGGAGTCGCTACCAGAGGTCACTATCTTTGCGACCCGGTCCCAGACCAAACCAGACCTGGTTACTGGCCTGATCCATCAAGCTGTCAGTGCTCGCCAACGGCAGTACAGCACAACTCTGCTGATCAGGAACTGTTTTGAGGAATCTGTCGAGTTCCCTCTTGAAGACAGCTAGAGGTTTGTTTGTGATTTCCCTTATACGTGAAGTATGGGCGTTGGAGAGTCTTAGTCCCTCAACACTTACTGAGGAGTTCTCTCATCGCTTCTCTGCTTTTCACTGGAGGTATCTTGCATCGTCTGCCAACCCTCTGTTGTTCACCTGTAGTGATTTCGGTGGCTAGGTTTGGGACCAATCCCTCGAGTATCTTCCGGGCGTAGATTATGATGCATCTTTCTCGCCTACGTTCTGAGGAGTACAGTTCTAAGGACTTCAAGCACTCATGGTAATTTAGGTGCTTGACTGAGTTTATACGAGCTGTGAAGGTTCTCTGTACGTTTTCCAGCTCAACAATTTCACCTGCCTTGAAGGGCCGTTAGTACACAGCGATATTCCGGCCTAGAGAGAACGAGTGACCCGAAGGTATCATCACTAGCTAGGCATCTCTTGTACTGAAGGCTCTATTATACTTGGGTACTATTTTTTAGGAATTTAAATACCGTATTTTGCGGCTTATTAGACGCATGTTTTTTTTTTCATAAAATGTCTCCGAAAACCATCCTGCGTCCTGTAATTTGAAGGTCAGTGATGGGAGCTATAGGTGTGGGGTGGCCTGTAGGTGTGGGGTGGCCTGTAGGCCTGGGGTGGCCTGTAGGCCTGGGGTGGCCTGTAGGCCTCCCAGTTACGTCCGATGCCGAACCACTGAAAATAAAACAAGTGTTATAAACCGGGAAATACGGTAACCATCTGCCCACCTTCCCAGTTATTCATTGTGTGTGCAATTTCCCCATGGTCCCAGTTATAGAATTCATCTGTAAAGTCAGTCTATAGAAGATCTGTGGGTGATGGTATCACTGTAGATGGTGGTGTCACTGTGGCTGGTGGGGGTGTCACTGTGGGTGGTGGTGGTCTGGGTGTCACTGTGGGTGGTGGTGGTGGTGTCAGTGTGGGTGCTGGTGGTGGTAGTGTCACTTTGGGTGGTGGTGTCAGTGGATATTGGTGGTAGTGTCATTGTGGGTGGTGCTGGTATCACTGTGGGTGGTGCTGGTGGTAGTGTCACTTTGGGTGGTGCTGGTGGTAGTGTCACTTTGAGTGGTGGTAATAGTAATGTCACTGTGGGTGGTGGTGTCACTGTGGGTGGTGGTGGTGTCACTATGGCTGGTAGGGGTGTCACTGTGGGTTTTGGTCTGGGTGTCACTGTGGGTGGTGATGGTGGTGTCACTGTGGGTGGTGGTGGGGGTGTCACTGTGGGTGGTGGTAGTGTCACTGTGGGTGGTGGTGGGGGTATCACTGAGGGGGGTGCTGGTGCCACTATGGGTGGGTGTGGTGGTGTCACTGTGGTTGGTGGTGCTGGTGGTAATGTCACTGTGGGTGGTGGTTGCTGGTGGTAGTGTCACTGAGGGTTGGGGGTGGGGGTTGCCTGTGGGTGATGGTGGGGTGTCATTGGGTGGATGGTGGTAGTGTCACTGTGGGTGGTGGTGGGGTGTCACTGTGGGTGGTGGTGGGGGGTGTCACTGGGGGGTGGGGGTGGGGGGTTTTCACTGGGGGGGTGGGGGGGGGGTTGTAAAGGGGTTGGGGGAAGGACAAAAAAAATGTTTTAAGTCAGGTGGGGGGGGGGAAAAGAGAGAGGAGAGAATAAAAAAAAGGAAAAGGGGGGTTAAAAAGGATGGGGAAGGGGGGGCCCCGGAGGATGTAAAAAACCTCTAAAGGGAAAAAACCCTTTTTTTCCCTTTCCCCCCCCCCCCTTTTTTTTTTGTTCCCCTCTATGGGCCCTCCGTCCCCTTACCCACCCTTTTCCCCCCATTTTTTCTCTTCACTTCATTTTTCCCAATTTTAACTTTCCCCCTCATTTTCTCTTTCTTGTTTATCAAAAATTTGTACTAATCGCCCCCTTTTTTCCTCTATTTTCATTACTGTTTAAATTTTAAAAATTTCAGCGTTTCTTTTTTATTTGGGTTTTTAAACCCAGGAATATATTTATATATATATTTTATATATTTTTAATAAATATAATATATATATTATATATTTTAAAAATAAAATTATATTTTTTTTAAATTTATATATAATTTTTTTTTTTTTTTTTCAACAAGTCGGCCGTCCCCCACCGGGGCCCGGGTTGACCCAAAAAAAAAGGGAAAAAAACCCCCAAAAAGAAAATACTTTCATCATCTTTAAAACCACTTTCACCACATCGCAAATTTCACTTTTTTTCCCGGGAGGTGCTCAGAATAAAACCCCCTGGAAGCATCCCACATATAAAGAAAAACAACAACCCCTCCAAACTCCCAAATACCCCAAAAACCCCCTCCTTTAAAGTCAGGAAATTGTACTTCCCTTTTCCAGGACTAAATCGACTATATGAAAAAAAGGGTTTTCCCCCTGAATCCCTTCACTAAATATTACCCCTGCTCACCCCCAAAAGATCGTCGGGTCCCAAGTCCCCATTCGCCCCTCCTTCACTCCTATCTAACACGCCGGGAATATGAAAAACACGGGGCCCAATTACCCCCAAGAAAACCTTTTAAAATTTTAAGCCCTTTTCAAAAATTTTTCTTATACTTTTTAAAGATTTATTTTTTTCTTTAAATTTTTTAACGTAAAAATTTTAAAATTTTGCCCCAAAAAGAATCTTGAAAATTACCAAACCCTTATTATAACAAGACCCAATTTTATTTTAGCCTAACCC
The DNA here is from genome assembly GCF_026875155.1 of Cherax quadricarinatus. NCBI lineage: Eukaryota > Metazoa > Arthropoda > Malacostraca > Decapoda > Parastacidae > Cherax > Cherax quadricarinatus. The sequence goes on from NW_026482525.1 coordinate 58,580, forward strand.
AAAAAAAAATTTTTTAGATTTGTTTCCAATAATTTAATACTAAAAAAAACCCAGTGAAATACTTTTTTTTGTTGGGTTCCCAAATGATTTTGGCAAAATTTTTTCATACACAAATTTTCGTTTTGTCCTATAGGGCAAGGTGAGCTTTTACTATTTTAAAGGGCCAAAATGGGCAAGTTCTGCCTTTTCGGCACAAACTTATATATATATATAATAATATATATATAAAAAAAAAATTTTATATATAATTTTAATATATAAATATATATATATTATAATAATAAAAAAGGAAAATTTTAAATTCACCATGACACTAGGGACAGGGCCCTTGGATGCACGGGAAAAAAACCCAAATGCAAAAGTAATTACACAGACTTTGCAAAAGCAATTTCAAATGCGATCTTTGCTTAATAGCCCATAAAATACCCTGCAAAGGAATAACTGGGGAAAGTGGGGAGATGGATCTTTTAACTTTCCCAACAAATCGAACACAAAGAGTAGTGGTCAACAAGTTAAAAACGGGGGTGCCCTATTTAAGGCTTGTTTCCCCAAAGGGACAAATACTCGCCCCCCCTCTTATTCCCCTTTTCCCCATATCAGACATAAAAAAAAATATACAAAGACAGCACCGTATCATCCTTTGCGGATGATTCTAGGATCTGCATGAGGGGTCATCTGCTGAGGACGCGGTTTAAAAACCCCCAAGAAGATTAAAAAAGTTTTCCCGGGGCAACGGTAAACAATATGATTTCAATTAGGGCAAATTCCAATACTCCGTTATGGAAAAATGGAGGAATTATAACTAGAAAAAGTATACTACTGACTCCGGGCCCTACAAAAAAGCGGAAAAAAAAAAATGAAGGGAACCCTGGGGGTAAATAATGTCGAGGGTCTCACTTGCAAGAATCACAAAAATGCCACGATCGCAAAGTTTCCAAAAAAAAATGGGAAAATTTGGGTTGAAACTTTTAAACGAGAGAAAGCCAAGCCCATGTGATCCTTTTCAAATCAAATTGTTCTCTCTGGCGGGAAAACTGCTGTACTTAACATCTCCATTCAAAGCCGGAAAAACGCAGATTTTAGAGAGTGTCCCAGGATCCTTTTCTGCCCGTTTTAAGTTTTTGTCAAGCACCTTAACTACTGGAACCTTTTGGGAAACACTTTTACTTTTAAAATCGTTTGGAACGCAGGAGGGAGAGGGTATATTTATAATCTACAACTTGGGAAAAATTTTGGGAAGGGGAAAGGTCCCAAATTTTTGCACACAGAAATCAATCCCTACGAAAGTAAAAAACTTGGGGAAAAGGGGATGCAAAATGCCCCCAATAAAAAGTAGGGGCGCCTTGTTTCATAAGGGAAAACACCATAAAATGTCCCCGGGGCCCCAAAACCCGTTTTTAAAAGGGCCCCCCATCAAGCATTTGGGAATTTCCAATAAACCCCCCCCTTGGGCCCTTTAAGAGAAGTGGGGCAGATACCAAATCAGTGCCGGGTCAGCCCGGGCTGTGGGTCGTGCGTTGGAAATGCGTGCAGCCAGCATTTAAAAGCCGTTGATCAGGCCCCCGATCCATCGGGAGGGGGGGGGTCATGGGGCCGGGCCGCGGGGGGGGTTTTATTCCCCCCGGGAAAAAACCTCCCGGTATTTTTCCCGGGATTACAAATACGTTACAAAGGGAAATTTTCAAACAGTTTGCCTATATGTAGGAAAACCCGGGATAAACCCCAAAAAATCAGACAGAGTGACTTATTTTCCAAATTGGGGGCCTTTCCTTATTATTATAATGTAAAGGTTTTAATATTTTTTTTATTATTCTACAAAGAAAATAACATCTTTTATCATAATAAAAAAAACTAAACACTACAACCAAGGTCATTAAGAAATTTTCTACAATACGAGGGTCATTACAAAATTAAAGGTAAAATTTCCCCTTATGTTAGCTTTAAAAAAAAGAAAAATTTATTCCCCTCCCCCCCCTTTCTGGGAGCTACATTCACAGACACCTTTTGGCACCCTTCTTGAATGGTTTTAGCTAGAAGGCTTTTTAAAGTGCGGGGTTTGTCTGTTCCATTTTCTTTAAATTTCTGTACAATAAAAGGTTTTTTTGAAAACCTTGGGCCCAAAGACTGTGGGGACTACAAAGTTGTGCTCTCTCCCCCCAGTACTATGATTGCTTTGGGTTCCCCCCTTTACAAAATTGACAGCAAATTTTTCTGGACACTGTTTGTGAGCAATTTTAAAAACATGATTTAGCTTCAGTTGTTTTCTCTGTCTTCAACATTCAGCATATCCAACTGCTGTAATTCACCGGGGCCTACATGTTCTCTTAGTCCCAGCCCCAGGATGAATCTTATGATTTTGTTTGGGTGATTTGCAGTCTATCTTTCAGTTTTTTTTGTCAAGGCAGAGTACCAAGAAGAGCAAGCGTAATCCATATGGCATTGTATAAGGCTAGACATAGGGTCCTGCGAGCCTCAGTAGGTAGACACTGTGCTTGTCTGTAGAGGAACTTCAGTCTGGCATTCGCTTTCTTTACTACACTGTTCCCTATCAAATTTCCTGACAGGGCATGGGTCAAAGGGGATTCCCAAATATTTTACTGATGAAACCAAAGTGATGGGTCCCCATTACATTAAACATTAAAATTATTTACCCTTCTCAGTTTATGTTTCGTCCCAAAGAAAAATGGCTTCAGTTTTCCCTAGGTGTAATGATAGTTTGTTGTCTACTAACCATTTGCTGCAGGACCCCAGTTCCAGTGTTAAAACTTTAGCAATATCTTGTGGGTTTTACCTGACACTAACAGAGCACTGTCATCTGCATATTATAAAATATATTATATATATATAATATATATATAATTAATATATATTATATTATATATATTAATATATATATATAAATATAATATATATATATATATATATATATTATATATATATATATATATATATATATTAATATAGGGGGGGTAGGAGAAAATTCTCAAAGAGCTTCGGGGAGAACCTTGAGTTTTCCCTGAAGCAAGTTTTTCTTTTCTCTGAGGATGAGGGTCCCTATAACAGTTCTAGATGTGGTACCTCCCAAAAAGAAAATAAATCCCCAAAAAGAAAATACTTTCATTATTCAACACTTTCACCTCACACATAATCACTGTTTTTGTAGAAGTGCTCAGAACACAACAGTTTAGAAGTATATACGTATAAAGATACACAACATATCCCTCCAAAATGCCAATATACCAAACCCCTCCTTTAAAGTGCAGGCATTGTACTTCCCATTTCCAGGAATCAAGTCCGGCTATATAAAAATAACCGGTTTCCCTGAATCTCTTCACTAAATATTACCGTGCTCACACTCCAACAGCTCGTCAGGTCCCAAATACCATTCGTCTCCATTCACTCCTAACACGCTCACACATGCTTAAGATAAGATAAGATTTCGTTCGGATTTTTAACCCCGGAGGGTTAGCCACCCAGGATAACCCAAGAAAGTCAGTGCGTCATCGAGGACTGTCTAACTTATTTCCATTGGGGTCCTTAATCTTGTCCCCCAGGATGCGACCCACACCAGTCGACTAACACCCAGGTACCTATTTGCTGCTAGGTGAACAGGACAACAGGTGTAAGGAAACGTGTCGAAATGTTTCCACCCGCCGGGAATCGAACCCGGGCCCTCCGTGTGTGAAGCGGGAGCTTTACCACCAGGCCACCGGGCCACCGTCAGTGGAATCTTTTGACCAAAAACCAAAAACTTCGTATGTTAAATTTAAAAAACAAGTTTTTCTTCTTAAAAAGTAGACATTTTTAGCGCTTTTAATATAATTTTTTTCCCCCAACCAAGTGCCGGATCAAGCAGGCCCCCGGCAGTAATATCTGGGGTTTAAAAAAGCATTCCCCCTTTAAACCCCCCGGGCCGGGGCTGTTGAGCAGGAAAACTATCGAAAAACCTTCAAGGTAGGGCAAAGGTATATAAATCTACTTGGAGGGCTACTGGAGGGGTTTTCCGGGGATGAACGCCCCTGCGGGTCGGTCCACCTCCAGGCTTCCCGGGGATCCCGGGGCCCGTCAACTAGGCGGGTTTCTGCTGGCCCCAAGTAGTCCAACGTACGAAAACCCTAGGCCCCGGGGATCCCGGGACGACTTTTAAAACCCGTCCAGCCCCCTCCCTTTAAAACACCCGGGGGCCCATTTTTGGGAAAATGCTTCTTCGACGGTACCCCTTTAAAAAATTTTTTCTAAAACCCAAAATTTTTAATTTTGTCCCCCAAGTTTTTTTTTTAAATTGTTGCAGATGTTGCTGCCCGTTTCTTTTGTCTGTTTTTTTTGGCACTATATTTTCTACTTAAACAAATTCTGGCATTCTCCGCTCATAGCCCCTAACCTAGCTTTAAAAATTATGAAAGGGTTTTAGTGTTTTAGAATGTGTGTTTTCCCATTTTTTGTCGGGCGGGGAGCTTACATCATTTTTTCATCGTAGTCGAAGTTGGGTGAAGTAAAAATGTTTTTAAAACAAAGCATCCAAAAATGGGCTCCCCCGGAACACCATTTTTGGTTCCTTTATCCAAGGGGGGGGGTGAATGTCCTCACTGATGCAAAAATCTTCCCCGGTGTCAGTCTTGCCTGCTTCAGGGCACTGGCCAGCATGAAAAAAGGGTTGGGGGGAGGCTCCCGCACTTCCTCACGTAATAACTTTTATTTTGTTCGAATTTAATTTGGGTACTTTTTTTGTTAAATTTTATTATCCAAATTAAACCCCAAAAAACACGATTTCTTTTAAAAAAATTCCAAAAACATACAAAACTGAAAATTTTGTTTTTTCAAGGGCTTTTTTTTTTTTAGCATCTTAAAAATTTTTAAAAAAAGGGCCTTTTTTTCCCCTTTCCCCTTTCCCCACAGATTGAAAAACCTGGCTGGGGTCCGATTGAGATTAGATTTTGGCCCCCCCTTTTACGGGAGAAACAATCTGAATAAAGGACAGAAACGAAAAAGCAACTAAGTCCCAAAGGAAACAGTAATGAATACATTTGAATATAGAGCTACAATTAATATCTTATCCGTTGCAAACAGATTTACGACATTTGCTGAATATGTCTGGTATCAGAAGACAGGGTTAATATGAAGCACACTTAAAAGATTACTGGAGGGTGAGATGAAGAATATCGTCTAGCATAGTGAACCACTGTTGACTCACTCATCAAAGTATATTTAAAAAGGTGATTGCCATTTTATATATATATTATATATATATATGCAAAACAACCACTCTGAAAGAATAGAGAAATTCCAAGCGCTTTCGTGACTACTCACATTATCAAGGAAAGTGAAGCATCCAAGGAAGCTATATAAGGGGTCGGCCAGCACCTCACTATCAGATCCCACAACGGTTAAACACGTGACGCGCGGCGAGCCAACTTGGATAGGTCCTTTGCAAAACTCACCCCCAAGCTATTTATTTGTCCAGTGTATTATTAAATTCTACCCAAATTTTATTAATTATAAATGGATCTAATTTATATAAACCAAAGGAAATATTCATATTATTGTCAAAACTGCTTTTTATGAAACAAGATTCAATTATATTCCTGTCGACCATGGACTTGCTTGATATACTTTCTCAACTTTTTGAAAATCAATTGGATGGTTAAAATCTCTTACTGAATAAATAGAGCATTGGAATCTTGCCCAGTTCTAATGCTATATTTATGTTTTTTTAAATCTTAGTTCGAGATTTTTACCAGTTTGACCGAAATAAACTTTATCGCAAATTTTACAAGGAATCTTATAGACACTTTCCATTCGCATTTTGGGGGGAATTCTTAATCAAAAGTTTTTTTACTGTATCAGATTTTTGAATTACAACTTTAATTTTTAAAAGTCTTAAGAAGAGAAGGCATATCAACCAAGTTTTCATGGTAAGGGAGAACCAACATATTTTTAGTTGAATAAGGCTGGTTGCCCTTTTTTGGATTATAAAAAGTGTTCCTAGCAACTTTAAAAGATTTATCAATTACATTTTTTGGGTATTTTAAATCATTACCTATTTCATAAATTTTGGATATTTCCTCGTCTATAACTCAGGACTACAAATTCGTAAAGCTCTCAAAAACATTGATGAGAAACGGGACAGTTTGACTCTATCTTGATGCGAGGAATAATAGTGGACATAGGAACAGTTATTTGTAGGTTTTCTGTAAATTTTAAATTTGAATTCATTATTCCCCATCTAAAAAAGGCAATGAGTTATTTTCTTAAAAACTCAACAGTAAAGTTTATAGAATGGGCTAAGCTATTTAATTTTCCAAGAAAAGGGTGTATATCTACATTTTTGGGCATAAGCCCACAAAATATCATCAACAATCTGAACCATTTAGCTCTATTGGGGAGGATTGTGTTAAGCAACCTTGTTTCAAAAAATTCCAGGTATAGGTTACTAAGAACAGGTGAAAGAGGATTTCCCATTGCCATACCAACTTCTGAGTGTAAAACTTATCATTAAATACAAATTTTGCATCAACAATGCAAAGTTTTAATAAGTTTAATGATAGTAGGAAACAGGCAATGGTAAATCATAGTTAAAAGAGTTTTCAGATAAGAAACTTAATAAATCATCAACAGGAAATTTTGTAAACAAGGAAGTAACATCAAAACTAACCCCTGTTTTAAAAACATTTAAGTCAGTCAAGGAGCTTAATTTATCAACCAAGTCTATGTTGTTTTTAACATTAAAGTTAGAAATTTTGCCAACAATAGGGCTCAAAATATCAACAAGCCATTTGGATAATTTATATGAAAAATGACCCTATGGAGCTAATAATTGGTCTGACTGGATTCCCTGTTTGTGTGTTTTTATTAGTCCCTACATGTAAGGTAAAAATGGATTAGTGGAAGTAAATTGTTTGAGTAATTCATCTTTACCTTACATGTATGGACTAATAAAAACACACAAACCAGGGAATCCAGTCAGACCAATTATTAGCTCCATAGGGTCAGTTTCATACACTCAGAAGTTTGGTATGGCAATGGGAAATCCTCTTTCACCTGTTCTTAGTAACCTATACATGGAATTTTTTGAAACAAGGTTGCTTAACACAATCCTCCCTAATAGAGCTAAATGGTTCAGATATGTTGATGATATTTTGTGTCTTATGCCCAAAAATGTAGATATACACCATTTTCTTGGAAAATTAAATAGCTTAGCCCATTCTATAAACTTTACTGTTGAGTTTGAAGAAAATAACTCATTGCCTTTTCTAGATGTTTTAATTATTAAGGGTAATAATGAATTCAAATTTAAAATTTACCCGAAAACCCCACAAATAACTGTTTTCCCATGTCCCCTATTATTCCTCGCATCAAGATTTGAGTCCAACTGTTGTTTTCTCATCAATGTTTTGAGAGCTTTACGAATTTGTAGTCCCGAGTTCATAGATGAGGAAATATCCAAAATTTATGAAATAGGTAATGATTTAAAATTTCCCAAGAAATGTAATTGATAAATCTTTTAAAGTTGCTAGGAACACTTTTTATAATCCAAAAAAGGGCAACCCGCCTTATTTTAACTAAAAATATGTTGGTTCCCTTACCATGAAAACTTGGTTGATATGCCTTCTCTTCTTAATACAGTAAAAAAACTTTTGATTAAGAATTCCCCCCAAAATGCTGATGGATGTGTCTATAAGATTCCTTGTAAAATTTGCGATAAAGTTTATTACGGTCAAACTGGTTTAAAAAAATCTCGAACTAAGATTAAAACACATAAATATAGCATTAGAACTGGACAAGATTCCAATGCTCTATTTATTCATGTAAGAGATTTTAACCACCAATTGATTTTCAAAAAGTTGAGAAAGTAGTGTCAAGCAAGTCCATGGTCGACAGGATTAATTGAATCTTGTTTCATAAAAAGCAGTTTTTGACAAAAATATGAATATTTCCTTTGGTTTATATAAATTAGATCCATTTATAATTAATAGAATTTGGGAAGAATTTATAAATACACTGGACAAATAATTTTTAAATTTTCTTGGGTAGAATAGTTTGTGGGGTGAGTTGTGCAAAGGACCTATCCAAGTTGGGTCGGCGCGCGTCAGGTGTTTAAAACCTTTTGTGGGATCTGATAGTGAGGTGCTGGCCAGACCCCTTATATAGCTTCCTTGGATGCTTTACTTTCATAGTTCCTTGATAATTGGAGTAGTCACGAAAGCGCTTGGAATTTCTCTATTCTTTCAGAGTGGTTGTTTTGCATATATATATATATATATATATATATAAAATTTTTATATATATATATATATATATTATATATATATTTATATATATATGTGGTGTGTGTTGTTTGGGGTGTTGTGTGTGGAGTTTCCCAGTAAATGAGGTCAGGTAGACAGAAAGGCAATTCGAAGGTAAGGTCCTGTTTCCCGTTTTCTAAAGTTGTAACAAAATTTTCCCGCACTACGAAATTCGGGCACACAACCTGTTTGTGATGACTTGTTGTGGGGGGACAAATATCTTGGCAGTTAATCTATATGTAGTTGCAGGAGTTTGAATCACAGCTCCTGGGCCCGCCACTTCGGTGGTCGCTAATGTGTGTAAGAGCCAGACAAGTTCAGGGTCGCAGCTGGAGCGAATTAGTAGTTAATGAACAGCCGTTAGTTTGATAGTGTGGTGGTGATGGGGGGGGGGAGGAGATAGTTTTTGTGGAGGGGTGCAGGGTTGTGAGAGTGAAAATGGTTGTAGGGAATAATAGTGGCTGAGAGTTGATTTGGAGGCAATAGTGTTGGTGAAGGCAATAGGGTTTGTGGGGGGTTATAGTAGAGGGGTTGGTAAATGGTTGTGGGGTTGATAGTGGTGTACTCACCTAATTGTACTCTCCCAATTGTGGTTGCAGGGGTCGAGACTCGGCTCCTGGCCCCGCCCCTTCACTGAAAAGCTACTAGGGCCTCCTCTCTCTCCCTACTCTATGAGCTTTATCATACCTCGTCTTAAAACTAAGTATGGAACGGTTCCTGCCTCCACTACATCACTTGCTAGACTATTCCACTTCCTGATTACTGTCTGAAGAAATACTTACTAACATCCATGTGACTCGTCTGAGTCTTCAACCTCCAAGAGTGACCCTTGTTTCTGTGTCCCATCTCTGGAACATCCTGTCTCTGTCCAGCTTGTCTATTCCCCGCAGTATTTTGTATGTCGTTATCATGTCTCCCCTGACCCTCCTGTCCTGCAGTGTTGTCAGGCCGATTTCCTTTAACCTTTCTTCGTACCTGGAGGTTACCTGGAGGTTATTCCGGGGATCAACGCCCCCGCGGCCCGGTCCATGACCAGGCCTCCCGATGGATCAGGGCCTGATCAACTAGGCTGTTACTGCTGGCCGCACGCAGTCCGACGTACGAGCCACAGCCCGGCTGATCCGGCACCGACTTTAGGTATCTGTCCAGCTCTCTCTTGAAGGCAGCCAGGGGTTTATTGGCAATTCCCCTAATGCTTGATGGAGGCTGTTGAACAGTTTTGGCCCCGGACACTTATGGTGTTTTCTCTTAGTGTACCAATTGGCGCCCCTACTTTTTATTGGCGGCATTTTGCATCGCCTGCCCAGTCTTTTACTTTCGTAGGGAGTGATTTCTGTGTGCAGATTTGGGACCATTCCTTCCAAGATTTTCCAAGTGTAGATTGTGATATATCTCTCCCTCCTGCGTTCCAACGAGTACAAGTCAAGTGCTTCCAAGCGTTCCCAGTAGTTAAGGTGCTTGACAGAACTTATACGTGCAGTAAAGGATCTCTGTACACTCTCTAGATCTGCGATTTCACCTGCTTTGTATGGAGATGTTAATGTACAGCAGTATTCCAGCCTAGAGAGAACAAGTGATTTGAAAAGGATCATCATGGGCTTGGCATCTCTCGTTTTGAAAGTTCTCATTATCCATACTATCATTTTCTTTGCAAGTTCTGGAACCAACCTTCTCGCAAACCTTTGCAATTTCTCTAATTTCTTGACGTGCTTGACCAGTTGTGGGTTCCAAACTGGTGCTGCATACTCCAGTGTGGGCCTGACGTACACGGTGTGCAGAGTCTTACCTGGAATCTTGAACGATTCCTTACTAAAGTATCGGAACGCTGTTCTCAGGTGTGGTGGTGATTGTGTGTAATAGTGGTTACAGTGGTGGTGGTTGTGGTGGTAAGAAACAGTTTGTTGAGGTTAGTAACATAAGAAAGCCAGGCAGAGTGGCTTACTTCCGCTAAGGTGCTTAGGTCACCTTCCCCAGGAAGCCACCCACCGCTGCCTGCCTTCTATACTGTACCTATTTAATGTTAGGTGAGCAGGGGCTGCAGAAGGAGACTTTCCCATACATCTCACCTGGGTATTGAACCCAGGCTTTTTTTCGGTTGTGAGCCGAACCCTGTACTAGTTGTAGTGGGGAGGGAATAGTGGTGATAATGGTAGTTGGTCGAGATAGTAATAACATTGTAAAAAAAAAGTAGTAGCAGTAGTAGTAGTAGTAGTAGGAGGCATGGTTATGGGTTGAGAGTTTGTGGTGGGGTGGGGGGGTCGCAGGTTGGGGAGGGGTGGAGTCCCCTTGAGAAAGTTGGTGACCCAGGCGTGGCTGTGGTTGGTATTTGTGGCCGTGGTTGTCCGGGAACCAGGTGCAGCAACACTGTACCTTGCACCGCCCGAACACCCGTACCACTCACCTCCTCACGCCCACTACAGCCGCCCCTGATACTGACCCAACTCGATACCTGGAAAGCAATGAAACCTGACAATGTATCACCTTTGGGTTGAAGAAAAGGAGCAGAAATACTGCGGACTACTGTCACGAGGGAACCAGAAATGGCACAACTTCTACGTGTAGTGACAGTATCTTTATTGAGGAAACGTTTCACTACAGTGGCTTCATCAGTCATATACAACGAAGAATGGTGAAGATCAAAAGGAGTTTGAGGTAATCAGTCTCTCAGCCTAGAGAGATGAAGATAGGACAGGTGAGGCTGCATATTCCTAGACTGTTAGAACTCATTCCATACTCTAACACGGGGATGATACCACAGTGGATCGCAAAATCCCTAGGGGGAATAGGACAGAGTGGGATGGACTCAGCACGGGCAAGTTAGAGCAGGGATGACAAGCTTAAAGGAGGATATTGTGGCGAGGATAGTACCTTGCAGGTCGCTGGTGGAGCTCCTCACCAGGAGGTTAAGTTCGTACACATCCCGTTTTGTTCACTGGTATTAAACTGATCATCTCTTCTGTTTGCGAAACGACACCGACGTCTACCTGAAGTCTACCTGGAGGGTATTCCGGGGATCAACGCCCCCGCCGCCCTGTCCATGACCAGGCCTCCCAGTGGATCAGGGCCTGACCAATCGGGACTACTACTACTGGCCGCACGTAGCCCAACGTATAAACCCACAGCCCGGCTGATCCGGTCCCTCTTGAAGGCAGCCAGGGACCTATTGGTAATTCCTTTTTGCATGGTGGGAGGCTGTTGAACAGTCTTGAGCCCCTGAACATTGGTGTTTTCTCTTATCGTACCAGTTGGCGCCCCCACTTTTTATTGGGGGTATTTTGCACCGCTGCCCAGTCTTTTACTTTCGTTTTGGAGTGATTTCTGTGTGCAGATTAGGGACCTTTTCCCTTTTAGGATTTTCCAAGTGTTAATTATGATATCTCTCTCTCGCCTGCGTTCCAGCGAGTACAGTTTAAATGCTTCCAACCATTCCCAGTGGTTGAGGTGTTTGATTTGAACTTATACTTCCAGTTTCTGACCAAGTTCATTCTTGTTATGAGGTCCTGGGACTTCCCTTTGGGTTCTAATGTATTCTTCATATGTGCTAGTGTTCCCCGACCACTGATGGTGGTGTCTTGGTTTGGCTATGGAGGACTGTAGTGCAGTTTTAGGATCTTTCACAGATTTGGAATACATCCAGTACGAAATGTATCCAGCCAAAAAAAAATGGTGCAAATTCTATGTTTGGGGCATCTGTAAGCATGGAATTTTCAGGGAAAACATATGGGACATGCAGCTCTGAGCATCCCCAAAAAATGCCGCGACCTCCTGTCTTAAGGAGTGTGTCGTTCTACCTCTTGCAAATTCTTCCACCCTGAGATGTGTCATTCTTCTGTCCTCGAAAAAGTTACAATACCAACTGCCCCGCATACCACCTGAAAGGGACCAGGACGTACACATCCCATATAACAAATCATAGTAGTTACGGTAGCTATGACAACTCCACTCGAAGTGATTTTTTAGTGGTAGGAAACGAAGAAAGAAAATGGAAAGAGATAACCATAATAGTCCACCTCGAAGCCTTGTTGGACTGGAGGCACAGTCAGTGGCCCCTCCAGACTCAAAACTACTGATGCCAACAACGAAATCCCCCCAACAAATACGCAACACAACCTCATTTATATTTGCTAATATACAGGGCCTTATTCCATCCACCAACAAAATACATTTCATTAGTGGACTTCTGGAGGGGGGGGGGGTCAAATGCACTGCAGCCTTCACAGAGACCCACGCAAAAGATTACCTTGACAGTATATGGATACCTGGATACAACCTTTTCAGATGCGACATAGAGAACAGGCAACAAGGGGGGGTTGGGCTGTATGTCAAAGAGTCGCTCATTTACACGGAGATACTGAACACCACAAATGTAGCTAAAGTTCTAACAAAAATCAAGAACCAAAACTTAGTCATTGTACTTGTATATAAGCCACAAGATGCAACTTCCCAACAGTTCAAGGAACAACTATCAAAAACTGACTCCTGTCTGGAAAACCTTCCAGCCCCATCCCCAAACATCTTTCTGCTTGGTGACTTCACTCTGACATATAAAATGGAAGAATCTAGCAAATGATGTAGCAGAAATAATCCCTGGAGGCAGCTCAGATGAAAAGTCACACACACAGGAGCTTCTGAATTTCTGCAACAAACACACCCCACGTCAGCAGATAGTGGAGCCAACAAGACTGGAGAACACACTGGGACCTTATTTTACAAATAATGAGGACTGGTAAGAAACATATCAGAAACAACTAATTTTGACCACAATCTAATCGAAGTCCTGACTTACATGCACAGGGGTCCTGATCAGCAAAATGCATACAGCTATGAAGGTACCTTCACCAAATTAAACTTCAACAAAAACATCAACTGGGATCAGGTAAACCTTGCCATAAATGAAACAAGTTGGGAAAATATCTTAAATTACATGGAGTTTAACCAGTGTGAGACCTTTACCCACTCTACCTGAGGTATCCCAGCAAGTGAGCATGTCTCCTGTATTATCCCAGTGCTTAACAGAATAGGGAATAGCATAAGAAGGTACAAATAATGGTTATTATTTACTTAATAACATAAAGAGCAAGAATACAACATCCTTATGGAGAATTACATAAGATAATAATTGACCTATGAGACATTACCAGAGGGAAGGGTAGCTGTTATCAGTAACACGGACTTGTACTCTTAATTCACCGACCAGCTGACCCGAGATTCGCAATGCGTAGTCCACTACACATGGCTGTCCGGGCTTCCACTCGCCGAACCTGTCCTGCCCTCTTTTCTCTAGCACCCCCGTTCCCTCCATGAGGCGTGCACTGTGTGTTTTAGGACCTGACGCTAGTCAAGAACAAAATACCTGAGACTTAAGCCGCGAGGCATGGCTGACAGCTATTTGCCAAGGCAAGGTGTGTGAAAGTTTACTGGTTAGTTAGGTCTTCCTTAGTGACCTCACAAGCATTACATAACACCAGTACCCTGAAAAGATCAACCTCCTGGTAGCTGAAGTATGTTCAAGGCATATTCCGCTAAGAAAAAAGAGAAGTAAACTGGGGAGAGATGCTCCCTTTACAGGAGAAGGCGAAGAATCGCTGAGCTCCTCAGAAATGCCAGATTATCTGAAACATGGAAGGAAGCGCTAACCAGGAAAGTGAAAAATATTGAGCTAAAGTTAAAAGACTCGTACAGGATCCAGGAGAGACGAGAGGAGCTAAAAGCAATTAGTGAAATTGAAAGAAATCCAAAAACAAGGCAATGTCAAAAACAGGGCAAAAACCACCGACCAGTATGTTTTAAATAAGTGACCCACTGATCAGAGCAGATCGACTGGTCCGAACCCTTGACTGGTCCGAACCCTTGACTGGTCCGAACCCTTGACTGGTCCGAACCCTTGACTGGTCCGAACCCTTGACTGGTTTCAAACAGTTTCGTTGGACAATAAAGCAGACTGTAAACGGATGGGTTTGTAGGCGCCCTTATAAACACAAACATTAAAAATCAGGAACGTGACGGTAAGCTGTCCAATATACAAAAAGAGTTAGAAACAGAAATACAAATAGCTAGAGCTTCATTTAAGGTTATTAATATAATATTCAAGAGGTTGCTAGTAGACTTGCAGTAAATCAACCATTCAAATCATTATGAAGCTGTGTGTAGTCTGTGGTCAGTCAAACAAACGGGCTACCACCATGGATAAATTGTCATTTTTGTGGAATTGGTGTCACGCTCCTTGTGCAGATATCCCAGAACTAGCTACAAAGCAGTATTAAAACAGAGAAGTGTTTTTTGGGTATGCCCAAATGAGGAAAATCTGTGGACTAAAATCACAAGGGTATTAAAAGAGGATAACATCAAAGCTGCTTTCATAGAAAACCTGGAAGCTTCTACAACAGATGGGAACATAAAAAGTCCGGGCTGAATGGTACTGCCCTTGATACTGGCCATGTAGTCACAAACTGTAAGGCTGGAGGTGATGTCCTGGTAGTCAGTAAATGTGGGGCTGATAGTGCTGTCCTGGGAGACAGTAATGGTGAAGCTGGAGGTGCTGTCTGGGAGACAGAAATGGTGAAGTTGGAGATATTGTCCTGGGAGACAGTAATGGTGAAGCTGGAGATTTTGTCCAGGTAGTCGGGAATTATACGCAGGAAGGAATACATATAAATGACCTCATAGAGGACAAGGAGCCATAGTGGGGAAAAACAAGTGTAGTCAAAGATAAGATAAAACCAATATTGCAAACCAGAAATACCGCAGGAAATAGCAAACAAGAGGACTCCAATAGCAATAGTGAGGATAAATTACCAAAAACAACTGGTGGGAGCTCCATTGTTGGTGCTAAGGAGGATAGGAATAAGACAGGGAAACATGCACCAACAGGGATACAGTCACAGAAACCAAGGCAAACGGAAACCAAGCCTGTGCACATACTATGCACTTGGTATCTGCTGGCATGGGAAATCTGGAAAAACAGATGGGACATGCAACTATGACCACCCTAGAAAATGTCATGCCCATATGACAACAGGAAAATGCAAACTCCCTTCCTGTAGCTTTTTCACCCTGAATGTGTACCTCTTCAGTACAGGAAAGACTGTGCTATAACTTAAATTGCCAGGCATACCATCTAAAGGGGACAAAAAGATACAAAACATCCAGGCCATGGGAAAACCTGGGTAGCCACAGCCACTCAAGAGGGAGAGGTTTTTTAGTACAGGAAGGAAAAAAAACTGGCAGGAAATGGCAGAAATCGTACACCAAATCCATCATTCCTGGAGTGGAACCACAGTCGATGGCCTCCACTCCAAACCAACAGATACAGATACTAATGCCGGAAAAAAAATCCCCCCCCAGTACCAACAATACCACCAGTCCGATAACATTCTTCTTTGCAAATATACAGGGTCTAAAGCCAGCAATAACAACAAAATACCTTTCATCCGTGGACTGCTTGCAGAGGCAAAGGCAATGTTCGCGGCTTTCACTGAGACCCACATAAAGGATCACTTGGACAACGAAATATGGATCCAGGTTCAACCTATACAGATGTGACAGAGTGAACAGGCAAAAGGGGGGGTTGGCCTGTACATTGCAGAGTCACTTGTTTGCACAGAACTGCTTAATGCCTCAAATGACGTAGTGGAAGTTTTAGCAGTAAAGGTCGAGAACCAAAACCTAGTCATTGTGGTAGTCTACAAGCCTCCGGATGCAACATCCCAGCAATTCCAGGAACAGCTGTTAAAAATTGACCACTGTCTGGAAAATCTTCCAGCTCCTGCACCCAACATCTTGCTCCTGGGGGATTTCAACTTAAGGCACCTAAAATGGAGGAATATAGCAAATAATATTGTTGCAGTAATAACACCAGGAGGCAGCTCTGATGAAAAACTCACACTCACACGAGCTTTAAATCTCTGCACAAAATTCAATTTAAACCAGCAAATAATAGAGCCTACTAGACTGGAGAATACACTAGACCTCATCTTCACTAACAATGATGATTGATAAGAAATGTCACCATATCAAAAACAATATACTCAGATCACAACATAATTGAGGTTCAGACATGTATGCGTGGAGCCCCAGACCGACAAAATGAGACTAGTCACGAGGGAGCATTCACCAAATTCAACTTCAATAACAAAAACATAAAGTGGGACCAAGTAAACCAAGTCCTAACCGATATAAGTGGGAAGATATACTAAGCAACACAGACCCAAACCTTATGCCTAGAACAGATTAACTCGGTGGCACTCGATGTATGCACAAGGCTTATTCCTCTAAGAAAAAGGAGGAGTAGATGTAAAATAGAAAGAGACAGGCGCTCCCTTACAGGCGACGGAAAAGAATAACAGAGCGGCTAAAAGAGGTCAATATATCAGAAATGCGCAGGGAGACACTGGTCAAGAGAAATAGCAAGCATCGAACTTAAGCTAAAAGAATCCTTTAGGAGTCAGGAATCGCGGGAAGAACTAAAAGCCAAAAATGAAATCGAAAGAAACCCAAAGTATTTCTTCTCCTATGCCAAATCAAAATCGAGAACAACGTCCAGTATTGGGCCCCTACTTAAACAAGATGGGTCCTACACAGATGACAGCAAGGAAATGAGTGAGCTACTCAAGTCCCAATATGACTCAGTTTTTAGCAAGCCGCTAACCAGACTGAGAGTCGAAGATCAAAATGAATTTTTTATGAGAGAGCCACAAAATTTGATTAACACAAGCCTATCCGATGTTATCCTGACGCCAAATGACTTCGAACAGGCGATAAATGACTGCCCATGCACTCTGCCCAGGGCCAGACTCATGGAACTCTGTGTTCATCAAGAACTGCAAGAAGCCCCTATCACGAGCCTTTTTCCATCCTATGGAGAGGAGCATGGACACGGGGGTCGTCCCTCAGTTACTAAAAACAACAGACATAGCCCCACTCCAACAAAGGGGGCAGTAAAGCAACAGCAAAGAACTACAGACCAATAGCACTAACATCCCATATCATAAAAATCTTTGAAAGGGTCCTAAGAAGCAAGATCACCACCCATCTAGAAACCCATCAGTTACACAACCCAGGGCAACATGGGTTTAGAACAGGTCGCTCCTGTCTGTCTCAACTACTGGATCACTACGACAAGGTCCTAAATGCACTAGAAGACAAAAAGAATGCAGATGTAATATATACAGACTTTGCAAAAGCCTTCGACAAGTGTGACCATGGCGTAATAGCGCACAAAATGCGCGCTAAAGGAATAACAGGAAAAGTTGGTCGATGGATCTATAATTTCCTCACTAACAGAACACAGAGAGTAGTCGTCAACAGAGTAAAGTCCGAGGCAGCTACGGTGAAAAGCTCTGTTCCACAAGGCACAGTACTAGCTCCCATCTTGTTCCTCATCCTCATATCGACATAGACAAGGATGTCAGCCACAGCCGTGTCTTCCTTTGCAGATGACACCCGAATCTGCATGACAGTGTCTTCCATTGCAGACACTGCAAGGCTCCAGGCGGACATCAACCAAATCTTTCAGTGGGCTGCAGAAAACAATATGAAGTTCAACGATGAGAAATTTCAATTACTCAGATATGGTAAACATTTAGGAAATTAAATCTTCATCAGAGTACAAAACAAATTCTGGCCACAAAATAGAGCGAACACCAACGTCAAGACCTGGGAGTGATTATGTCGGAGGATCTCACCCTTTAAGGGACCATAACATTGTATCAATCGCATCTGCAGAAAAATGACAGGATGGATAAAATGAGAACCTTCAAAACTAGGGAGGCCAAGCCCATTTATGACACTCTTCAGGTCACTTGTTCTATCTAGGCTGGAATATTGCTGCACTCTAACAGCACCTTTCAAGGGAGGTGAAATTGCCGACCTAGAGAATGTACAGAGAACTTCTACTGCACATACAAGTTCCATCAAACACCTTAACTACTGGGAGCGCCTGGAAGCACTTGACTTGTACTCACTGGAGCGCAGTCGAGAGAGAAATATAATCTACACCTCGAACATTCTGGAGGGACTGGTTCCTAATCTGCACCAGAAATCACTCCCTACGAAAGCCAAAGACTTGGCAGGCGATGCGACATACCCTCAATGAAAAGTAGGGGCACCATTAGTACACTAAGAGAAAACACTAAGTGTCCGGGACCCAAGACTGTTCAACAGCCTCCCACCAGCCATAAAGGGCATTACCAATAGACCCCTGGTTTTCTTCAGGAGGGAGCTGGACAGATACCTAGAGTCAGTGCCGGATCAGCCGGGCTGTGGTTCGCACGTTAGACTACGTGCGGCCAGTAGTAATAGCCTCGTTGATCAGGCCCTGATCCACCGGGAGGCCTGGTCGTGGACCGGGCAGCGGGGGCGTTGATCCCCGGAATGCCCTCCAGGTAAGCAGATCCCAGGTAGACTGAGTTCGGCCGGTAGACCAGCGGTCGGTGCTGCAATGGTCCTCAATAGTGCCACCTGGTGTCAGGTGATTTTTGGCGGGGGCCAGACTAAGACACCAACAAGAGTGCCTGGTACCTGGTGCCTGGTGCCGAGTGATTGGCTCTTCTCAGTTCATCAGTAGGTTTTCATTTATTTCATTTTTGTTCCTTGTTGTGTCACAACAAACAGGAAGTAATTCTTCTGAATTAACTGCAAAGATTCACTCTGTATAACCAGGTCAACTGCATATAATTTTTTCCATTTTTTTTCTGATTCTTGAATTCTCTCTCTCTCTCTCTCTCTCTCTCTCTCTCTCTCTCTCTCTCTCTCTCTCTCTTCTCTCTCTCTTCTCCTCTCTCTCCTCTCTCTCTCTCTCTCTCTCTCTCTCAACCGCAGCCTCTCCAACACCCTCCCCCTCCCTCCCCAACAAGGATCACAACAGTGTCACGATGGCACGTGCAAAGAAAATGATAGGATGGATAATGAGAACTTTCAAAACGAGAGATGCCAAGCCAGTGAGATCCTTTTCAAATCACTTGTTCTTTCTAGGCTGGAATACTACTGCTGTACATTAACATCTCCATTCAAAGCAGGTGAAATTGCAGATCTAGAGAGTGTACAGAGATCCTTTACTGCACGTATAAGTTCTGTCAAGCACCTTAACTACTGGGAACGCTTGGAAGCACTTGACTTGTACTCGTTGGAACGCAGGAGGGAGAGATATATCATAATCTACACTTGGAAAATCTTGGAAGGAATGGTCTCAAATCTGCACACAGAAATCACTCCCTACGAAAGTAAAAGACTGGGCAGGCGATGCAAAATGCCCCCAATAAAAAGTAGGGGCGCTATTGGTACACTAAGAGAAAACACCATAAGTGTCCGGGGCCCAAAACTGTTCAACAGCCTCCCATCAAGCATTAGGGGAATTACCAATAAACCCCTGGCTGCCTTCAAGAGAGAGCTGGACAGATACCTAAAGTCAGTGCCGGATCAGCCGGGCTGTGGCTCGTACGTTGGACTGCGTGCGGCCAGCAGTAACAGCCTAGTTGATCAGGCCCTGATCCATCGGGAGGCCTGGTCATGGACCGGGCCGCGGGGGCGTTGATCCCCGGAATAACCTCCAGGTAACCTCCAGGTAACAACCCCACTTCTCTCCGATAACACCCGACCTTCTGAGCCACCTTCTATTTCCTTCCCCTCCCTTATCCTCCCTCTCTCTCCCTCCCCTCGTTTCCCCCTCCTCCTCCCCCTCCCACTGCAACACAATACTTATAATGCCTTACTGGAATACGCAACATAGCATTATGACTTTAACATCAGTCTTTCCAAGGTAAATTTTAGCAACTTGCCAGGATTGTCACCTACCTATTCCCCCCCTCCCCTCCCTCCCCTCCCCCCTGTTTTCTCTTCCCGCCCCTCCATAACCTCACATGTCTTCCCCTTCTTTACTAAGCAATGGAAGGACGTTATTGCTAAACTTTTTTGAATAGAAGACTTGATGTCCTCAGCGCTCTACTGAAGTCTCTCAGCTCAGGCTGACACTACTGAAGTCTCTCAGCTCAGGCTGACACTACTGAAGTCTCTCAGCTCAGGCTGGCACTACTGAAGTCTCTCAGCTCAGGCTGGCACTACTGAAGACTCTCAGCTCAGGCTGACACTACTGAAGTCTCCCAGCTCAGGCTGACACTACTGAAGTCTCCCAGCTCAGGCTGACACTACTGAAGTCTCCCAGCTCAGGCTGACACTACTGAAGTCTCCCAGCTCAGGTGACACTACTGAAGTCTCCCAGCTCAGGCTGACACTACTGAAGTCTCCCAGCTCAGGCTGACACTACTGAAGTCTCCCAGCTCAGGCTGACACTACTGAAGTCTCCCAGCTCAGGCTGACACTACTGAAGTCTCCCAGCTCAGACTGACACTACAGAAGTCTCCCAGCTCAGGCTGACACTACTGAAGTCTCTCAGCTCAGGCTGACACTACTGAAGTCTCCCAGCTCAGGCTGACACTACTGAAGTCTCCCACTCAGGCTGACACTACTGAAGTCTCCAGCTCAGGCTGACACTACTGAAGTCTCCCAGCTCAGGCTGACACTACTGAAGTCTCCCAGCTCAGACTGACACTACAGAAGTCTCCCAGCTCAGGCTGACACTACTGAAGTCTCCCAGCTCAGGCTGACACTACTGAAGACTCTCAGCTCAGGCTGACACTACTGAAGTCTCCCAGCTCAGGCTGACACTACTGAAGTCTCCCCCGCTCAGGCTGACACTACTGAAGTCTCCCAGCTCAGGCTGACACTACTGAAGTCTCCCAGCTCAGGCTGACACTACTGAAGTCTCCCAGCTCAGGCTGACACTACTGAAGTCTCCCAGCTCAGGCTGACACTACTGAAGTCTCCCAGCTCAGGCTGACACTACTGAAGTCTCCCAGCTCAGGCTGACACTACTGAAGTCTCCCAGCTCAGACTGACACTACAGAAGTCTCCCAGCTCAGGCTGACACTACTGAAGTCTCTCAGCTTAGGCTGACACTACTAAAGTCTCTCAGCTCAGGCTGACACTACTAAAGTCTCTCAGCTCAGGCTGACACTACTAAAGTCTCTCAGCTCAGGCTGACACTACTGGATGACAGGAACAAAATAGTAACTTGTGTTCTCACCGTGTAACTATCACGTAGGATAGTGTAGCAGCACACTGCTAATGTATCCAATCTTGCAGATCATAAGACTCTTCACAGGTGGCGGAAAAGCAGCTGAGGTCACCTCATGACCCCCACTTCCCCCATCATTATGTTGTCACCCCCTCCCCCACACACTACCCCCAAGCACCCCCTCATACATTTCCCTAAGGGGTGTGTGGATTTTTTTGTATTGTGTGTATGTGTGAACATGTGTGTATTATTGTACCCACGGAACAAGTGGTATTGATCAATAACACTGCGCTAGCCGAGGAGTCGAACCCATGCTGTTTTGGCCTGCCTCATGGTGAGAGAAAACGACTCCTTGTCTAGTACAGTGTTGTTATTGATATGTATGTGTGTTTATATATATATATAATATTATATATATATATATATATATATATATATAATATATATTTTATATATATATGTGTGTGTGTGTGTATGTATAATCAGAGATAAAGCCAGGATTAAGATTTATAATAAGAAACTTGTGTATAAGTGATGCTTCAACAAAATGGCGTCTGTGAAGACTAGAAGAATGAGGGGTTGTCATCGTCACAATCAGAGAGCACTGTGTCAACATCCGTGGCTTATACTCTTCTCACTTCTATCAGCAGATAACACAAGTATTGCCACAAGAAAGATAAAATGTTTTTAGATGAGAAAGGACCACTCCCTCATACAAGTACTTAATCAACTTTGCTATGCACGCTTCTTGGCCGCTAACAGCAACAGCCTGGTTGATCATTCAGAGTGTGTGATATATAAGAGTTACCTCCGACACAAAGGAACAGATACAGTGGCCAGCTCATTTTGCCGACGAATTGGCTAGTTTATTGCGTCCTAACATCCATCCTGTGGTGTGTAGTGGTTAGTTTATTATACATCCCATAACCATCCTGGGGTCGGTAGCGGCTACTTGACTGTGTTCACTTATCCTGTGGTCGGTGGCTCAAGAGCATATAGACACAGAAAAGATCTTAGAAGTAGGCCATTAATTAAATGTAAGAGCAGTAGGCCTGCCATCCGCATGCCTTGCGTAAGGAGATAAGAGTAGAGGCACGTAGTATCTGGGTACTAATGTCCCACATCCTGTCTGTTTTCTGGGGTTTTGACACTTATTAACGAGCATAGCGACCACGTGGATAGATGGTCGGTGGGAATTAGAAATTTCGCCGCCAGTGAAGAACAAGGAGGGACGAGGCCTGTTATATGGTCAAGCAGACAGGATTCATGTGATTCTTCTTTGCAAAGGCCTGATGTGAACTGGAGGGTGGAGTGGTGTGGGGTTGCTGGGGCATTAGTGTGTGGGTTCTGTCTAGAATTTACCACTTGTGTGATTCTCCATACGAGGTGTTATCAAAAAGTTCCTGGACTCTTACGGAAAAAAAGAATATATGGGCTTACCTAATTACCAAATTGAAGTTGTCTCCGTGTAGATACTCTCCTTGGCAGGCTGTACACTGATCCCAGCGCCTCTGCCACTTCTCGAGACATTACCCCTTACGCCGCCCCTTCGAGTAAAGGAACTTTCCGAAGTTTGGGTGGCTGGTTAATTGGGCTTAAAGCCCATCATCAGCAACACAGAGGGTCGTTAAAGCTGCATGTGACCTGTTCACCACCAGTCAAGAACACTTTAATATCCAAAAGGTGGATTAAAACCAACTTTGTGTATAAGTGAGAATTATATACCTGTGTAAGTGGTGACTATTGTTTAGTATGGGTTAAGATGCTGTATACTTTTGTACTTGTTACTGACTTCAGAAAATTTAAACTTGTTAGTTTGTTTCCTTAGGTATCCCCAGTTATAACATATATTTTATATTTTGTATTGTATGTGTATTAATTTGAGAATTCTTTTGGTAAAAGTAAATGAATATGAGGCTTGTGGGAATGACCTTATAAGTAAAGGATCTAGGTGAGTAAATAGTGTTACTGAGGGTAGGAAAGGTATTCAGTTATCACCTGGATATACCTGGAGTCTACCTGGAAGGTATTCAGGGGATCAACGCCCCCGCGACCCGGTCCGTGACCAGGCCTCCTGGTGGATCAGGGCCTGATCAACCAGGCTGTTACTGCTGGCCACACGTGGTCCAACGTACGAACCACAGCCCGGCTGATCCGGCACCGACTTTAAGTATCTATCCAGCTCCCTCTTGAAGGCAGCCAGGGTGGGAGGCTGTTGAACAGTCTTGGGCCCCGGACACTAATGGCGCCCCTACTTTCCGTTGGGGGTATTTTGCATCGCCTGCCCAGTCTTTTACTTTCTTAGGGAGTGATTTCTGTGTGCAGATTTGGGACCATTCCATCCAGGATTTTCCAAGTGTAGATCATGATATATATCTCGCCTGCGTTCCAGCGAGTAGAAGTCGAGTGCTTCCAAGCGTTCCCAGTGGTTGAGGTGCTTGATAGAACTTATATGTGCAGTAAAGGTTCTCTGTACACTCTCTAGATCTGCAATTTCACCTGCTTTGAACGGAGATGTTAATGTACAGCAGTATTCCAGCCTAGAGAGAACAAGTGATTTGAAAAGCATCATTGGCTTGGCATCTCTTGTTTTGAACGTTCTCATTATCCATCCTATCATTTTCTTAGCAGTTGTGATCGTGGCAGTGTTGTGATCCTTGAAAGTGAGATCCTCAGACATTACCACTCCCAGGTCCCTCACATTATTTTTTCGCTATATTGTATGATCAGATTTTGTAGTATACCCTGTTCTAGTTATTATTTCCTCCAGTTTTCCATAACGTAGTATTGGAATTTGTCCTCATTGAACATCATATTGTTTACCGTTGCCCATTGGAAAACTTGGTTTACATATTCTTGGAGGTTAACCGTGTCCTCAATAGATGACAGTCTGCAAAGGATGACACGGTGTTGTGGATTACATCTCTGTCTGATATGAGGAACAGGATGGGGGCGAGTACTGTGCCTTGTGGAACAGAGCTTTTCACTTTGGCAGCTTCCGATTTAACTCTGTTGACCACTACTCTTTGTGCTCGATTGGTTAGAAAGTTGAAGATCCATCTCCCCGCTTTGCCAGTTATTCCTTTAGCGCGTATTTTGTGCGCTAGTACACCATGATCGCGCTTGTCAAAGGCTTTTGCAAAGTCTGTGTATATTATATCAGCATTCTGTTTTTCTTCCAGTGCATCCAAGATCATATCATAGTGATCCAGTAGTTGTGAGAGGCAGGAGTGACCTGCACTGAACCCATGTTGCCCTGGATTGTGCAGTTTTTGGGAATCTAGGTGGTTTACAACCATGCTACTTAGAACTCTTTCAAAGATTTTTATGGTGTGGGACGTTAGAGCTATTGATCTATAGTTCTTAGCTGATGCTTTTCTGCCACCTTTATGGAGTGGACATGTAACATTGTACTGTATCTATATCCCTCAGTCAATTGGCATTCTATTGACAATCATGGTCATAGTGTTCAGGATAGTGACCACAAGACTATCTGTAGGTTTTACATTTTGTTTGATCATTATATGTGTATTTACCAAACTACTAAAGTACTTGAAACGTTTATACTGAAGATTGGTACATAAATCTTGTTATGTTTTC
Organism: Cherax quadricarinatus; assembly: GCF_026875155.1. Lineage (NCBI taxonomy): Eukaryota > Metazoa > Arthropoda > Malacostraca > Decapoda > Parastacidae > Cherax > Cherax quadricarinatus. Next base: position 83,534 of record NW_026482525.1, read on the forward strand.
ATAGTGGGTTAGAGAGCTACACAGGTTCTTAACTGCATTCCCATAGTATAGACATATTAGACAAATATCCTAAATTTACTTACAACTAATAAGACGGTAAGTATAAATCTAGATGTACTTCTGTAAACCCTCTTGTGATCTAGTTCCTAGGTTTTTTGTGTATCCTGCGCTAACATCCATAGGATGAATATGAGGTGCACAGTAAACTAACCGCGTCGGTGGCAAAATTTAAAAAAAAAGGTAAAATTCCTAGCTTAACTATCATATTGTACAGCTTTACAGACACCGTCAGTATTTTCCACCTCTTCATCTCCTTCTACTTCGTATGTCTAGATATTTACTTTATCGTATATTTAACTCGGTGTTGTTACCACTTTTGCAGACCCGCGGACGTGGAGTCGGGAAGACGTACACCGATGGCTACACCATGTGTCCGAGGCTCACCAGCTACCCCGGGTGTTCCCCGAAAGGTTCCTCATGAACGGCAAGGCTCTGTGTCTCATGACCCTCGACATGTTCGTGCAGAGGGTGCCCCTGGGAGGCAAGCTTCTCTACAAGGACTTTCAGCTACGTCTGTGTAACGCTATGTACGCCTGATGGGCGTCAGTGTAATGCAGTGTACGCTTGATATCGTCAGCGTTGCGCTGCTGTGTGAACTTTGTGTCAGCAGCTGTGTACCTCTTCACAATCTAATGTTTGTGGATACCTGCACCAAGTGATGTGTTGAAATCAAGATTTATCCGGGCGAAATACAGTGCAGAAATCATAACTTTCTTGGCCAAAATGACGTGTAGGAATCATGACTTTCCTGGTCGAAATGTGGTGTGGGATTCATGATTTTTCTTAGATAAAATGCAGTGCAGGACTGAGCACTTTCCTGGACGATAGTATATGTGGTAGTGAAGTCTACCTGGACGAAGTGAGGTGTTGGTCTCAGTACTAATATATAATGTATGTGAATTTTATTCGTAAAGGAAAAGAGTGAGAGAAAAGTCTTCGATGTTTGTAGATCGTTGAGACCTCCAGAGTGCCTTCCTCCCCCCCCCCCCTCTGTACGTCAGCAGTCAGGTGTACAGAGGTACTTAGTGTTATAGATTAACTCACGTGAGCACAAAAGATATGTGACGTGTGCTCAAGCTTTCTCTGCACCGAAATAATCCAGCACATGAATTGTAACTGTTGATGAAAACCTTAAGGGGTTTGAGAATGGCAAAGACGCTTTTGATAAGAGTCCTGACGCCATCATGATGGCGTCGATGGTGTAGTTCTCAATCTGTTGATTGTGTCTTGAAAATATTATATAATATATATATATATATATATATATATATATATATATATATATATATATATATATATATATATATATATATACATATTTTGCTAGATAATCGTAGGAGGTGAGGAAAATATAGAGGGTAAAACTAACTGGAGAGAGTTACTATGTTAAAGACAATTCATCTAGAGAGAACATTGTGGGTGATATGTGAATATTTTGGGTGATTTGTTTACTGGCGATTATTAGTGCTGCGGCAGGTGCGTGTGTGTAGCTCTTGGTCCCATTGCTAGTGATGTGGATAATCTCTCTCTCTCTCTCTCTCTCTCAGCAGTATGTGATGGCACCTTCACATCAAGGGCGGCATCGTGGAGAACCGACTATAAACTGAATTGAAACACTAGTTTGCTTGGCTTTCTAAGGTTATATTGACCTTCCGGGGTTAGTAATATATTCTCTTCGTCGTATTCTTAATTTTTCGCTCTCACTTTCATTCCTCCATGGCGTTACTTCACGCTAATATGGAACTGTAGGATCTACACGGATTTAGTCTATTATTATTGTTATTATTAATCTTAAACAATTTAAAGTGTGAGAACTAGAGTGACGGTAACGTTGGCAACTTGAACGTCTCTCAGTAGCACAGAATCAAGCGTCAGGTTACTGCCTAGCCTTTCCTCCGGGATTTACCTGTGATTTACCCCTAACCTGTTTCGGGAGTTTCCGTACTTCCGCAGCCCGGCCCTGTGCCGGGCCTCCCATTTGTCTGGTCGACGAGGCTGTTGCTGCTGACGGCCCTCCGGCCCACATAATCATCATAGCCTGGTTGATCTGGCATACTGCGGAGGCAGTGATCGAATTTCTTCTTGAACACTTGTACACTTGTTCCAGTAATGTTTCTGATATCTACTAATAGTAGGTTGAGTACTTAAGGTCCTAAACTATTCATGTATCAGCATCTACGGTCCTAGACTACAGGACCACGGATGATATATTTTTCTCGTATTTTCTCCATGACGACTGGTACGTTATGTTAGCATATTTGGGACCAGACCCTCCACGTGTATGTTATCATGCATCTCTCGCCGCCTTTCCAGATAATACATCTTCAGTGTTTGAGGCGTTCCCAGTAGTCTCAACGCTTTATTGGTCATATGAGGGTGGTAAAGGCTCTGTAGTTTTTCCAACCCTCTTAAGACAGCACCCTCTCTGAACGGTGCCGTCAACACCAAGCAGTACTTAAGACGAGAGAGCACTAGTGGATAGTGGTTACTTACCGTCCCTTTCCTGGACAGTGCCTACTTACAGTCCAGTCCTTGGACAGCGCCTGTTTACCCTTTCCCTGGTGGAGAGTGGCTGGTTGGCCTGCATGTGGATGGGTGTCCAGCAGGCAGTGTGCTACCCCCGCTCCAGTATGGCCCCCAACAACGCATCTACCAAAACAGGAAACCAGTACACGGCACTTCCTGGTATCTGCCTAGCGAGGGGATGGGACGCACATCCGTCCACCCAGCACCCCTCATCCACCCTTCCTCCTTTCCCCTCACCCCTTCTTTCCCTCTCTTCCCCTCCCCGCCCTTCCATCTCTCACCCATCGTCCACCACCCCATATTTGTGATGGGGCTTCCTTATTCTTCACCCCCCCCCCCCTCGCCACTCGTAGATTCAGCCACATCACCTCCCCCCCCTCCCCACACCATCAGCACCCGTGCTGTCGCCCTGGCCTTCACCTGGTTTGTCAGGGACACAAGCAACATCTATAGTCATGGCATCCAGGTGTCAGACCAGTGGTGTGTTCACATCTACATGTCAGACCAGTGATGTGTTCACACCCACATGTCAGACCAGCTGTGTATTAACGTCCATATGTCAGATCAGTGGTGTGTTCACTCCCAGGAAATGTGTCACTGTCTAGTACTGTGACAGTCCTATACTGTGGCCAATACTGTGACACTGTCCAATACTATGACACTGTCCAATACTATGACACTGTCCAATACTGTGACACCAAAACTGTGAAACTGTCCAATACTGTGACTGTCCAACATTGACACTGTCCATTACTGTGACAGTCCAATACTGTGACAGTCCAATACTGTGACACTGTCCAATACCGTGACTGTCCAATATTGACACTGTCCAATACTGTGACAGTCCAATACTGTGACACTGTCCAATACTGTGACACTGCCCAGTACTGTGACTGTCCAATACTGTGACAGTCCAATACTGTGACTGCCCAATACCGTGACTGTCCAATATTGACACTGTCCAATACTGTGAGTCCAATACTGTGACACTGTGCAATACTGTGACACTGTCCAGTACTGTGACAGTCCAATGCTGTGACTGTCCAATACTGTGACAGTCCAATACTGTGACACTGTCCAGTACTGTGACACTGTCCAGTACTGTGACACTGTCCAGTACTGTGAGTCCAGTACTGTGACACTGTCCAGTACTGTGACACTGTCCAGTACTGTGACAGTCCAGTACTGTGACAGTCCAATACTGTGACAGTCCAATACTGTGACTGTCCAATACTGTGACACTGTCCAATACTGTGACACTGTCCAATATTGACACTGTCCATTACTGAGACTGTCCAATACTGCGACACTGTCCAATACTGTGACACTGTCCAGTACTGTGACACTGTCCAATACTGTGACAGTCCAATACTGTGACAGTCCAATACTGTGACACTGTCCAATACTGTGACACTGTCCAATACCGTGACTGTCCAATATTGACACTGTCCATTACTGAGACACTGTCCAATACTGTGACACTGTACAATACTGTGACACTGTCCAATATTGACACTGTCCAATACTGTGACAGTCCAATACTGTGACACTGTCCAATACTGTGACACTGTCCAATACTGTGACTGTCCAATACTGTGACAGTCCAATATTGTGACACTGTCCAGTACTGTGACAGTCCAGTACTGTGACACTGTCCAGTACTGTGACACTGTCCAGTACTGTGACAGTCCAATACTGTGACTGTCCAATACTGTGACACTGTCCAATACCGTGACTGTCCAATATTGACACTGTCCATTACTGAGACACTGTCCAAAAGTGTGACACTGTCCAATACTGTGACACTGTCCAATACTGTGACACTGTCCAATACTGTGACACTGTCCAATACTGTGACACTGTCCAATACTGTGACAGTCCAATACTGTGACTCCAATACTGTGACACTGTCCAATACTGTGACACTGTCCTGTACTGTGACACTGTCCAGTACTGTAACACTCTCCAATACTGTGACACTGTCCAATACTGTGACACTGTCCAGTACTGTGACACTGTCCAGTACTGTGACACTGTCCAATACTGTGACACTGTCCAATATTGTGACAGTCCAATACTGTGACTCCAATACTGTGACACTGTCCATTACTGTGACACTGTCCAGTACTGTGGCACTGTCCAATACTGTGACACTGTCCAGTACTGTGACAGTCCAATACTGTGACTCCAATACTGTGTCCAGTACTGTGACACTGTCCAATACTGTGACACTGTCCAATTCTGTGACACTGTCCAGTACTGTGACACTGTCCAGTACTGTGACTCCAATACTGTGACACTGTCCAGTACTGTGACAGTCCAATACTGTGACTCCAATACTGTGACTCCAATACTGTGACACTGTCCAATACTGTGACACTGTCCAATACTGTGACACTGTCCAATACTGTGACACTGTCCAGTACTGTGACACTGTCCAGTACTGTGACACTGTTCAATACTGTGACACTGTCCAATACTGTGACACTGTCCAATACTGTGACACTGTTCAATACTGTGACACTGTCCAATACTGTGACACTGTCCAGTACTGTGACACTGTCCAGTACTGTGACACTGTCCAGTACTGTGACACTGTCCAGTACTGTGACACTGTCCAGTACTGTGACACTGTCCAGTACTGTGACACTGTCCAATACTGTGACACTGTCCAGTACTGTGACACTGTCCAGTACTGTGACACTGTCCCAGTACTGTGACACTGTCCAATACTGTGACACTGTCCAGTACTGTGACACTGTCCAGTACTGTGACACTGTCCCAGTACTGTGACACTGTCCAGTACTGTGACACTGTCCAATACTGTGACGCTGTCCAGTACTGTGACACTGTCCAGTACTGTGACACTGTCCAATACTGTGACACTGTCCAATACTGTGACACTGTCCAGTACTGTGACACTGTCCAATACTGTGACACTGTCCAGTACTGTGACACTGTCCAGTACTGTGACACTGTCCAGTACTGTGACACTGTCCAATAAGTTCGTTCCTGGGGGACAAAATCCTTTAACATAAAATCGAAACTTTAATTACTAGCTGACGGTCCCTTTTAAGAACATAAGAAAGAAGGAACACTGCAGCAGGCCTACTGGCCCATGTAAGGCAGGTCCAAGTCTCCTACCAGCTTAAGCCAATGCCCCAACCTAGTCAGGTCAGGTCACATTCACTTAAGGAAGGAACACCGCAAATGACCTAGTAGCACATGCTAATCAGGTCCAACCACACACCACTCATGTATTTATCTAACATATTTTTAAAACTACACAACGTTTTAGCCTCTATAACTGTACTCGGGAGTTTGTTCCACTCATCCACAACTCTATTACCAAATCAATGCTTTCGTATATCCTTCCTGAATCTGAACTTTTGAAACTTAAAACCATTGCTGCGAGTCCTGTCTAGGCTAAATATTTTCAGCACGATATTTACATCCCCTTTATTTATTCCTGTCTTCCATTTATACACCTCAGTCATATCCCCCCTAATTCTACGCCTATCTAGAGAGTGCAGATTCAGGGCCCTCAGTCTGTCCTCATAGGGAAGATTTCTGATACATGGGATCAACTTTGTCATCCTCCTTTGTACGTTTTCCAGTGCATTTATATCCATTCTGTAATACGGTGACCAGAACTGTGCAGCATAATCTAAATGACCCCTTTAAGTCCCTCGCCGCCTCAATAATCAGGAGTCAGTCAGTGGTTGACCCCTGGTGACTGACGCTTGTGGTTGACCCCTGGTGACTGACGCTTGTGGTTGACCCCTGGTGACTGACGCTTGTGGTTGACCCCTGGTGACTGACGCTTGTGGTTGACCCCTGGTGACCGACAGCTGTAGTTGACCTCTGCTGAGCGGAATAATTTCTGTTCCCGCGTTGTGTTCAGATATCGTTCTCAATTTCAAAGTAACCAGGCCTCTGTTATTGCAAAAACATTCATGTTTGCTGCGCTTGTAATCTTATTTTATTCGTTGTTCTTCGGCTGTTTATATAGTAGAAGTTAAGGGAGTTTTTGCTTCGCCTCTTTCCTCTCTTTGTAGACCAATTTCTTCACCAGTGACTCGCTACCCTACCAGTGTCTACCTCACTATGTATCTTCTTTTTTTTGTTGTTGTTGTTTGTTTGTTTTTCGAAGCTAACTTGGCTATTCTTTCTTCCGTCTCTAGTGCTGGAACCACCTTCGTTTCTTCCGTCTCTAGTGCTGGAACCACCTTCGTTTCTTCCGTTCTCTAGTGCTGGAACCACCTTCGTTTCTTCCGTCTCTAGTGCTGGAACCACCTTCGTTTCTTCCGTCTCTAGTGCTGGAACCACCTTCGTTTCTTCCGTCTCTAGTGCTGGAACCACCTTCGTTTCTTCCGTCTCTAGTGCTGGAACCACCTTCGTTTCCCTCGCACCCGCGCCTCTGTGTATGTCTTCATTTTCAGGTGTTTTTCAGCACCTGCTCCTTATTCTGAGCAAGTTAGCGCCGTCACCTCTGCTTCAGGGAGATGCGGCCATTCCTTGCATGTGCATCTTGTCTGCCGCAGAAACCTGGCCCAGTGGCCTTATCAGTTGATGGCGAGTGTGGTACACTGGCTTTATCATGACTTATAACACACACACGAATACACACGAACACAAACACAACACACACACACACACACACTGAGAGTTTACGTTATCAGAGTTGTTAATTTTGTATCTGCATCCGTTCAACCATGCTTCCCCCATCCTTCCCTGGTCTCCACCCCGTCCCCCCACCCCCTCAGCTGCCACATGGGCGTGGGGGTGTGAGGGGGGGGGAGGACAGCGGACATCCTGGCTGCCGATATAGAATCAATGTAGCAGCAGAAGGGCCACCACACCCCCTGTACTGGTCAACCGTCATTTCCGTACCACTGCGATAGAACCACTGTAAGTGGTAGAACCACTGTAGGCGGTACAACCAGTAAAGGACCACTGTGTATAGTTGAGGACATATATAATGTCCTGAACTGTAGACAAGTGTTCCCTGCCAGTCTATTGTGATCTTCATTCCATTTACAAGCGTCGGAACCATTGTTAGATACTCGGCACCAGTATAAGTCATGTCAGTCTTGCACAATGTGTGAGACATGTAGAAAAGCCTCTCATACACGATCATACGTTGACGTACACACCACTCATACACGGTCATACGTTGACGTACACACGACTCATACACGGTCATACGTTGACATACACACCACTCATACACGGTCATACGTTGACGTACACACGCATGCAAATGCAGTATTATGAAGACCGGAAACTGAGTACAGACTCTGGGAAACAGAGGCTACTAATCTCACTCAAGTAGAGAGGCCTGGGAGTGAGCATAGTGCCGAGCATGTCTCCAGAGGCACAAACCAACCGAGTGAAGCTTGTAGCCAATGTTCGTTTAGGCAAATCCCCTCAAGTGAAGGAGGTGCCTTGATGCCGATGAAGGGTTCTTGTTCCAAGGAATTATCCACCTGGAGAGTATTCCGCGGATCAAAGCCCCTGCGGCCCGGTCCATAACCAGGCCTCCCGGTGGATCAGGGCCTGATCAACTAGGCTGTTACTGCTGACCGCACGCAGTCCAACGTACGAACCACAACCCGGCTTATATATTAAGACTTTCCACGACATGTCATGTATATCACGGAGTATGCAGCACCACCATGGAGCCTCCATGTGTCGACTCAATAATGTACGGAAAGTACAGGGTGACCCAAATGTGAGGACACACACTTCTGGGCTTTTAAAATCCTTCTGAGGGATTCTCCAGGAATCCCTAGTTTCAAGGATGTCCTGTGTCCAGACCCAAGGTCTGGACACACAGGACAGGATTTTAAAAGCCCAGAAGTGTGTGTCCACATATTTGGGTCAGTGATGACTAGTCCCAGAGCTGAGGAAATTAAGTTGTGAGGCGAGATTAGAGGAATTGAACCTGATGACTTTAGAAGAGGGAAGGAGCAGTGGGAAACATGATTACAACATACAAAATACTCAGAGGATTTGACAGAGCAAATGGGGACAGGCTTTTAGATATATGAAGCTTGGGTCAGAAATGGAAGGTGAAGACACAGTTGAGCCACAGTAATGTTCCAAAATACTTCTTTAAGTCTCAGGATGGTAAATAAGTGGAATGAGAGAGACAGGAAGGTGGACATGAAGTTAAAACACAGCTTTAAGAGGAGCTCCCATAACCCCACGAGGCCAGGAACCACTAATGCCGGAGATTGTAAGGGCCAGGAGCTCACACACACACACACAACCACAATTAGGTGAGTACACACACACACACACACACTAGTCAGTAGCAGAGGTAACGTTTAAATAGCCGGAAATTTGTGCATTATTGATTAGTCAACAAGAAAGGTGCATGGAGGGATGGGGTGTGTGGGGGGGTGGATCCTTAATGATGGTGAAGGACTTTTAATCTATGTATCCAACCTGACCAACTTGTTGTAGGACCCCTACGAATTTACGCTTCCTCGTGAATAAAAAATAAAATATAATGTCCACGTTTCTCAGTTTTCCACAGAACTGTCGCAGGTCACCACTGTCTTGCTAGTGGAAAAAGTAAACACAGATGCAGTATAATGTGATCCTTTATTGACAACGTTTCGCCCACACAGAGAACTTTATCAAGTCACAAACAGATCTACCTGGGTAAAGAGTACGTGAGTATATATAGTGTGGAGAGTCAGGTGGAGAATGTTGGGTAGGTTAAGAGACGTACCTGTACGTACCTGTACGTGCCTGTACGTGCAGTGATGATCCGTCTCTTAACACAACCTACCCAACATTCTCCACCTGACTCTCCACACTATATATACTCACGTACTCTTTACCCAGGTAGATCTGTTTGTGACTTGATAAAGTTCTCTGTGTGGGCGAAACGTTGTCAATAAAGGATCACATTATACTGCATCTGTATTTATTTTTCCATCGTGTCGGTATTTATACCATTTATCATTGTATATTCCGAATATTAACGTAATGTTTATTTCTACTGACCTTGTCTTAGGACTCGGGTCTGGACTTGTCTTAGGACTCAGAGGAAGTTCTCTCAGTATTAACATCCATTAAATACTAACTTCAAGGGAGGTTCCCTGATGCAGCTGAGGGGCTCTTGATCCGAGGAACTGAACCTGTGCTCCAGTACCTTAGTCTGAATGCCTTCCGTTTCCCCCAGAAGCTGTATGACGCCCACGGTTTTAGCGCTTCCCCCATAAATGCAATACTAAATCTCTCTCTCTCTCTCTCTCTCTCTCTCTCTCTCTCTCTCTCTCTCTCATCTTGCAGCAGGTAGCCAGGTTTCCAACTCTCATGGCAGGTAAATAGGCTTCATTGGCAGGTAAAAGTGCGGGGGCGAGGGAGGGTGGGAGTGTTTACCTTGGGGAGAGATATAGTTGGGGATTTTATGATCTGACCATTCTTACCAACCCTCCCTGGAGGCCTACCCTCTTCCTCCTCTCCTACCTTTGAGGCTTACCGACGTCTCGTGGGATGATGACAATAGGTGAGGGGTTCAGCGGGCCTAAGTGGACACATGTTTTTCTTACCTGAATGCTGCTGATAAATAGGGCAAAGTGGGCAGGTAGGAGGGTAAATCCCAGCAGAAGAGCGACTGATGGGCAATGTGACCACAAGGAGCAACAATTCCCTGTTTGGCAAAACTGGATACATTAGCAATGTCCTGCTGCCTTATTCTGCATGACAGTTACACAGTGGGAGCCACAGTTAGTTATGTTTCCTTGTTATATTCTGTCACACAGGATGGGTCACATACCTGGTGTTGTCTGTCTGTCAGCCCGAGCTGGGAGACTTCAGTAGGGCGACTGAGGATATTGTCAAGTCTTCTTGTCAAGGTTTTAGCAGTACACAAATAACCCGCTCATAGAAGAGAGGAGCTTACGACGATGTTTCGATCCGACTTGGACCATTTACAAAGTCACACTAACACAAAGAGGAGGGAGTATATGTAGGCCAGCAGACACTGACGGGAACAAGAGAGGTAGTGGTGGAGGTAGTTTAGCAGATCAACCATACCCCCGGCCGGGATTGAACCGGCCGGGGGTATGGTTTATTTGCAATCGTGTCATTACGATTTCTTAAGTCATGTTAGCAGATCAGTTGGAACAGCGGTGCAGGTACTGTTAGTGGGAAAAAACTATCCCCCCCCAGGATGACTTATCCCACACACGACAGAAATTATTTTTTTTTTAAGATATCTCTATCATCACAGAGCGGGACAAGGAAAATTATATACAGAAGAGGAAAGTAAAAGAGGGAAAGGATTTGGACTATAATATATATCTAGAAATACATTCACACACACGTAGAAACAATGTACATTAATTGCCACATTAGCCTCTGACTCTCCACATTATTATAACTACGATATAATATATATAATAATATAATTATATAATATATATAAATATTATATATATATATATAATTATATAATTAATATATAATATATTATAATATATATATATATATATATATATATATATATATATATATATATATATATATATATATATATATATATATATATATATATATATATAAATGTGTGTGTGTGTAGTACTGAATAGGTAAAATTGGTCAACAAGCAAGAACTCGTTTAAAATTAAGTCCTTTCTAAAATTTTCTTTTATACGTTTAAAGTTATATATTTGTATTTGTTAACCCTTAAACTGTCCAAGCAGATCTATGTTCACATGTGTAATGCTCCAAAAGTAGATTACGTTTTTTTACATATTTTCAAATATAACAAAAAAAAGTAGATCAAAGTTTTTTTTACACGTTTTCAAATGTAAAAAAAGAAAAGATCTACTTTTTTTACATACTTTCAAATGTTGAAAAAACGTACATCTACGTTTGGACAGTTTAAGGGTTATTTATGTAAAAATTAATAATTTTGTACCAAAAGAACCTTAGAAAACTTACCTAACCTTATTATAACAATCGCAATTTAATTTAGCCTAATCCAACTAAATATATTTTAGATAAGTTTACAATAAATTAATAATAAACACAATGAAATACATTTTTTTTTCGTTATGTTCAGAATAATTTTTGCGAAATTATTGCATATACAAATTTTCGCTTGCCTTATTTGGCAAGAAGAGCGTTGTTATTTAAGTGAAAATCGCAAGTTTTACATATTTGGCACGACATATATATTTGTGAACCTTATTTACAGACAGAATACACTGACAAATAAATACAAACATGAATGCACTGGTACAGTATATCAAAGATTATGAATCTCCTCCAGTTCCTCCGAAGGTGGACGCAAGCCAAGTATGCAGCAAGCATTTCCCGTCTGGATGGCCATGCTGAGGCGCTGCCCTTGGGTCCCTGGTGGTGTCGATGAGTCTGGAACCCAGTTCTTTAAGGAAGCGTGTGACGTTTTTTCCCCATGATACAAAGGTCTCTGATCCCACTGGGACAAATTGATACTGTTGGCTTATGTCCCTGTACTTGCTGATCTTGTACTCCTCCCTGTGGTCAGCAGCTCTTCCCTGTCGCCCGACACTGTGATGCATGTAGGTGTCAGCCAGCGTCGGCACACAGGTATAGTCCCAAGCTAAGAGCTTGCCTTTCATCCAAGGATAGATGGTGATCCCGTCAGGGTGGTTTGCTGGGTTGTGAGTGTTGTTGGCTGCAATTGTTTGGGGGGCGCTCTCAGCTGGGCATCCAGCTGTAGCAATAAATAAATAATATATATATATATATTATATATATAAATATATATATATATATATATATATATAATATATATATATATATATATAATGCCATCGTTCGTCTGAAAACATAATTCTTCTAGAATTTGATGAATCGTTTTAGAAATACGTCAAGAGAGAGAGGCCTTGAATATAATATATATATAATATATATATATATATATAAATATATATTATATATTATATATATATATATATATATATATATATATATATATACTGTATCGTCCGCCTTAAGACAGTAGGCACGGAAGAGGGCTGGAGAAAGAGAGACAGACAAACGACAACACATGTGGTGGGAGCAGCTGGAAGAGAGTAAACGCGGGGGCAGGAAACAGCTGAGGAGACAACAGCTGAGCTTGTACCATCCTCATCTCACTCTGCTGTGGGACAACCATCTAGTCACCTCACCCTCTCCCACGTTTCCTTTGACCCTTTTTAGCCAGTGATTCCCTATTTTTTTCACTCTTCTGTACATTGCTTTGTCTTTTCTGTTCGTTACCGAGTGATTTTCCCCCACTGCATTTAATTGCTTTCATTTGCGCAACATTGTTTGTGATTGCAACTTCTGTCTTAGTGAAAGTCAAATTCAGTCACGGCGTCTCTCTTGTCATATTTCTAAAACGATTCATCAAATTCTAGAAGAATTTGTTTTCAGACGAACGATGGCACATACATTGAGAGGTTATATAAATACTACAGAGAGGTTGGTTTTGCCCTGTTTTTTTTTAAGGATTAACATATTCTTGACTGGTACTGAACAGGTTACCTGCAGCCTTAACGACCTTAGTGTAGTCGATAGGCTTTAAACCAAATTAACTATAGAGACAAGCAGTTTTGGACAGGCGGTTCCTTTTTTTTTACGCTTTAGGTTTTTTAATTTTCCAGGCCTATGGTTAGGCTGATGTGGAGGAGCCGCTTCTATTACCCGAGATGCGTGAATCCTCACTCACTCTGTTATCTTCTCTTATTAAGGCGCCACAGGAGGTCTGCTTACCAGGTGTGGACACCGTTCATAACATCTATTAAACGGCCTCCATAATTCACCCTTTTAAATGGCATTCGAAATGCCCCCTTCCCCCATCACTAAACGGCCCTGTGTTTCCAAGCTTAATTATATTTCCCGGAAGTTCACCCAGCGGTCCAGGCTACGTTCCTCTCTTGTTATGTTCCTCTTTTCTGCCTGTTACGTCCCTCTCTTTTGTTACGTTCCTCCTTTGTTCATGTTGCGTTTCTCCCCTTTTCCCTGTTCCGTTCCTCCTGTTCCATGTAGTCAGGTACTCCCCTCTTGTTACATTCCTCTCTTGCTGCTGATAGTTTCCTCTGTTAAAGTTCCTCTTTTCTTCCTCTTAGCTTATTTCGCAGTGTTGTTGATTCGTTCATGTACCATGAAGCTTCACATTCCTCATAACCACTGTGACTACAAATAGTTTTCATATAATTTCATGTTTACAGTCGCCTTGTAGCCTACCTGGTCAAAATAGTCATCTAGGTAATAAAGCCGCTCACTAGCCCACCACCCTTTCCCGTCGCTGAAAAGTATTTATGTTTTATTGGTAGAGGTAGTGGCGGTAACGCCATGATATTGGCCTCACGGTAGAGGTAGAGGCGGTAACGCCATGGACACGATAATACACGGAGGTGGAAGTCAGCGCCGCCGCCGCCACCCATCCTCGTGTTTACCTGCTTCGCCCTTCCGGCACCCCGGCCACTGTCGGCCAGCTACACGGCTAACCACATACCTAGCCACACCAGCTACTCCAGCAGTCACACCACTAGCCACATAGCAAGGTACACTACCAGATAAACACCCACCCACCACCACCCGCATTACCAGCCACACTACGGATTCGGTAAGTGTATATAATACAAAACGAGATGATACGAGCATAAGTTCTGCTCCTGCAACTTCAAGAGGGTAATTACAAATGGATAATTACACCCATCAACACCAGATTACGACCATCCTCGGATTGGGTAAGTTGATTATACGAACGAGATGTGTCAGCGTCCTCTGCCTGCAACTTCAATGAGGGTGAAGTACATGGATAATTAACCATTACCTTAATTAACAGCACATCTGGGCGAAGATTTGGATATATAAGTTGTATGTAATGGTAAGAGATAGTCCATTGGGAGCCTCTCTTGTGCTAGCTTCCAGGGAGGGAGGGCTGGAGTTTGAGCTTCTTAATGACCGCGGGTCAATCCGGCGGGGTATGGTTTATTATTTGCAATCGTGTCATTACGATTTCTTAAGTCATCCATTATTGGTGATTCTTTAATAACCCTCTTGTAGTCGATAAGTTATAAAATTACTAAAGCAACCAGCCTCAGTAGTAGTATAGTAACGTAGGCCTGGAGTTTTATGACTGACCGCCTGTTCTATTCCCGCCCGTGGTATGGTTTAGTGATATTTTGATGGAAGGGTTAGAAGAGGCAGTCAAAAGTGCACTAAAAGTGCTGACTCAGTAATGTTACTTTCATTCTGTTTACAGTACGTTCTTAGTGGAAGTAGAAGGGAGGTCAGGAAGAAGGTGAACGATAGCGACTTGGTGTCATACTGTAAGAGGAAGAAAGGGAGGTACAAAGACGAGAGAGAGAGAGAGAATAGGGCAAAATTGTAATAGGCGAGGAAGGACAGGTGTGTTAGGGTACGGATAATACCCTCCTCTTCCTTTTCTCCCACTCGTCTTCCCCCTCTCCCAGGAAGTCTCGCCGCCCCCCTCTTCCCCCCCCCAGCAGATGTTCAGGTAAACTCATCTCTTCCTTCACGCCCCCTCCTTCCTTCACGCCCCCTCCCTCCTTCACGCCCCCTCCCTCCTTCACGCCCCCTCCCTCCGTCACGCCCCCTCCCTCCTTCACGCCCCCCTCCTTCACGCCCCCTCCCTCCTCACGCCCCCTCCCTCCTTCACGCCCCCTCCCTCCTTCACGCCCCCTCCTCCCATCAGGCCTGCCTTTAGTCCTCCTTTTTCACGTTAACGTCTCTCATCAATGCTTTGTTTCTTTTCACAACGTTGTTTAATAAAATCTTTCATACATTTTTACACAAAACCTTCATATTTTCTCTCTTGTTGTTTTCTGGTGTTGTTTATATATATATATATATATATATATATATATATATATATATATATATATATATATATATATATATATATATAATATATATATAATATATGTGTATGTGTGTGTGTGATCATAACTGTGATGACCGTTACGGAAGATGGTTTGTTTTAGTGCTGCAACACAGCCTCATGTTCCCTTCAGTTGTATTGTCACCTGTAATTATCAGGTATAACACCTTGTATCCTGGTAGGAATACCAGTTGGCGTTATATATAATGTTGGTATAATACAGTAGCGAAGAGAGAGAGAGACTCCGCCAGGGAGCCAGTTGGTATGGTTAACACTATATTAAGACAGCTTATCTAATCGCATATTTTCATACCCCAAGTGCTGTGCCCTAAGGATTTAGCGCTTCACCTTTGTAATAATAATTTGTGTATTTAGGAGTTTAAATACAAAATTGTGAGAAGCCATAATATTTTGGATCTGTAAAAAAATGCAATTGAAGAGATTAATGTATTTTTTATAATGTTATATACTTTTGTATTTAAAATAAATAGTATTGTTTCTGCTGGGTCTTGAACCGCCATTATCACCTCCCACTTGTCTTTGTAAATAATGTATAATACACTGTTTGTTAACCATGAAGAGTTGAACCCCGTGACGAGTGTGTATATAAGGTGTTGGAAACCTTGTAAAATGAAACGTGGCAGTACCGTGGCTGGGACAGTTCACCAGCTGCCTTCACACCCCCTCCCTCTTTCACGCTCCCTCCCTCTTTTACGCTCCCTCCCTCCTTCACACCCCCTCCCTCCTTCACACCCCCTCCCTCCTTCACCCCCCTCCTCCTCAACACGATAAATGAGACACTTGTACAACACTTGGGTAAGTTTATTGTGGAAATTTTCTGCCAACTAGAAGCTTCCTCAGTCCTGTATTGGACTGAAGAAGTCATTGGCTGGCGAAACGTTTCCATAGTAAGGTTTCCCAAGTCTCAATCATCAGTCCTTCGGTTTTCCGAACCGTTTATCAAAGATGATGTTTTCTGAACCATTTATGTAAGACGACGTTTCAGTCTTTCTGGACCATCGTCGAGTCATGAGGTTCCTCTGGTAAGTGCGAGTCTTAAGTGGCCAAAATCTCGTCGTCAGCTCCCCCTATTTGAGGGTTATTTTTGTGTATTATTCCAGTCACGGCATTGTGCCTTTTTATTCTTCAAGTGACATTTTGGAAACCTTGGTTGCGCCTCTCGTTTATCAACCATTAATTTTGTCTGTCACAAAATTTTAGGGTCACTTTTTTTTTTGAGATCACATGAAGACTCCCAACCCCAAGAAAAAAAAAGTTAGACAATTATGCAAACTTACGGTTTTGCCATCGTGTATTTTTTTACTCCATAGGAAATTTGCAATCTAAATTTTATATGAAAATTTCGTGTAAAATAAAATAAATTGATTTAGATTATCTAAAAAATTCTGCGTAGCTTTATTTTTGGCCCCCTCGGGGTTAATCTACAGGCTTTTGTAAAATAATTTTTTATTTTGAAATTTGTTTTCACTAATAATATTGTTTAAGTGTTGTACACATGAGTGTATTTATGTATATACAAGTAAAATACTATGAAATTGTAAGTTCATTTTAAGGCCTTTCCAAATTGTTATTCATTTCTTTTTCAAAGCAAAAATCGCATTATTGACCTAACAATTACTAAAAATTTAAACAATTTCATACTTCATAGTACTTTATTTTTTTTATTGGCGTGTTCCCATTATCCATTTGTGATCTTTCTGAATAAAAAGGATTTAGACCATGAGACCAGCGTGAGTCTTCACTGCTGTGGTCTGAGTCAAGCAGAAGACTGCTTAACAGGTGCCAGTAATCTGTTGCAGTGTTCACCTCTGGTGCCAGTAGTCTGCTGCAGTGTTCACCTCTGGTGCCAGTAATCTGCTGCAGTGTTCACCTCTGGTGCCAGTAATCTGCTGCAGTGTTCACCTCTGGTGCCAGTAATCAGCCAGTGTTCACACCCCCTCCATTTTTCAGGCCCCTCGGCCATTTTTGCGTCCCTCTGTCCTTATCTGCCGCAATGCTCCCCTTTCCTTTCCTGCTCCCCCCTTGCTACTAGTCTGCTCATTTCACCCTCGTCCCTCCTTCACCCTCCAGTCTCCTCAGTTCACCCCCTTCTGCTCATTTCACTCGTCAAAAGTTGCCATGTACACATTTGGGGTGCCTTATTGTGCGAATTTTCCCCTTGCCCAGAAGTTGCTGCAGTCACTTTGGTAGTAGTCGCTGCAGTGTCACTCTGGCGATAAGTTTCCTAGTAGTTCCCTCTGTCATATCTTCAGTTCCCTTCGGTTTTCGCGCACGTTTATCTGAAGACGGATGTTCTCTGATCCATAATTGCTAAGCACGTTTCACCTTTTCTGGCCATTGTCTGTCTGAGTGTTCCCTCTGGTCAGTAGTCTGTGGCCAATACCTCGCCTCTGTGCCATATTGCAGGGTTACTCTTTGTGCCATTATTCCATTTTCACCTCGGCATAGTGCCTGTTTTATTCTTCAATTTGGACATTTTGCATATCTTGTTGCGGCCCTCTGGTGAGTATCAACCTGCAGTTTGACCTCGGGTCACAGTATCTTTGCAGTTTTTTGGTCCAAGTAGCTGCTCAGACCCGCCAGTAAAAAGTTGCAGCAGTTTGCACTTTCGGTTTTGCCAGTGTTTTTTTTACCCTGGATAATTTGAAAGTGTTAAACCTTTTATATTGCAGAGTTTCCTGTCATATTGTGAGGAACTTTGATTTTACAGTTATCTGGTCCATTCTGTGCAGTGTTTACTCTTGGGGGCCAGCTCGGGTGTTCACTCTTCAGGCTTTTGTTCACTCTGATTTTTGATTTTGGGTAAATTTGTGTTCACTCTGGTCAGTATTGTGAAAGTGTTGTACACTTGGTGCCAGTATCTTATGTATATGCCAAGTAATATACTATGATAATTGTAAGTCTGCTGCAGGCCTTTCCATAGTTGCTCATTTACATTTTCTTCGTTCTAGCTGCAGTGTTCACCTGTCCCAATTGCTGCAGTTTAAACCTGGGTGCATATTCATGTGCTTTACTTTGGTTGTATTGCTGCAGTGTTCCATTATCCAATTGTGCATCCTTTGGTGAGTAAGTCGGATTTTAACCCTGAGTGCCAGCGTGAGTGTTCACCTCTGGTCCAGTAGTCCAGCAGAGTGTTAACAGGTGCCAGTAATCTGCTGCAGTGTTCACCTCTGGTGCCAGTAGTCTGCTGCAGTGTTCACCTCTGGTGCCAGTAGTCTGCTGCAGTGTTCACCTCTGGTGCCAGTAGTCTGCTGCAGTGTTCACCTCTGGTGCCAGTAGTCTGCTGCAGTGTTCACCTCTGGTGCCAGTAGTCTGCTGCAGTGTTCACATCTTCCTGTGTGTGGGCACTATCTGCTGCAATGTCACACGGTACCTTCCTGTAGCTCTAACAGTTTCCCTATAGGTGCCAGTAAAGATCCGGGACAATGTACCTTGGCCATGTATCTGCACTCAATGTATTCACCTCTGGTCCCAGAAGCCCTGCGGGACACTAAATTATCCCTGGCACTCCATGTACCCCGGGCTCAACTGTTATCCTGGATCACAGTATCTGACTCAGATGTTCACCCTGGTGCACAGTATCCGGGCCTGCAGTGTTCCCTGGACCCAGTATCCTGAGCAACATGTTCCCTTTGGTCCATGTACCCTGCCTAGCATGGTTCACCTGAGACTCCAGTATCTAACCTCACATGTTCACCACTGTCAATTTTCCCTGAGCCTCAGTGTTCACCACTCACTGTACTGCCATAACGTATCTGACCACTCATGTTCCCGGGTGCACAGTAGTCCTGCATCAGTGTACCCTTGCCAAAAGTACCCTCCCCTCCATGTTCCCTTGAGCCAGTATCTGACTGCACTAACTGTACCTCTGGACACCAGTATCTGCTCCATGTTCCCTGCCCGTCCAGTATCTCCCCTCAGCTGTTCCCTGAGACACATGTACCCCTGAGCAGTGTAAACGTATCCTGGTCCAGTATCTCCCCTCATGTACCCTGCACCTCAGACAGTACCCCTGCCTGACATGTTCCCTGATGCACAGTATCCTGCACAGTTGTTCCCTTGAGCCAGTATCCTGCAGTGAAATTACCCTGAGTCACAGTATCTGCCTCCATGTTCAACACCTGGTTGCCAGTAAAATGTACTGAGCACTAAACATGTTCACCCTGGTGCCAGTAGTCTGCTGTCACTGTACCCCACACTCTCACAGTACCCGGGCCTCAGTGTTCCAACTTTTCCAGTATCTGACTCACTGTTCCCTACTCCGGGTTCCTGAGTCACTCAAGTGTACCCTGGTGCCTCAAGTCCTGCCTCACATGTTCCCAACACTCTGGTTGCCATATCTGATCCCTGAGCTCAACTTATCCCTGACACACTAAGTATCTGCCAATGTTCTACCCCTCTGCAGTAGTCCTGCTGCAGTGTTTCACCTCATGGTTCCTGTACCCTCAAGCAGTGTTACCCTGAGCCCAGTACCCTGGCCTGCATGTTCCCTGAGCATCAAAGTATCCTGCACACCCCTGTCCAGACAACTCACATGTATGCTTCACCTCAATGGTATGCCAGTATCTGCCTACAGTGTTTCACCATGTCCTGCCACTAAGTATCTGCTCACAGTGTATCCCTGTGCCAGTATCTCCTGGCACCATGTTACCCTGGTCCAGTATCTGAGCAGTTGTTCCCTGAGCTAAAAGTACCCCTGACTAACAGTGTTTCCCTGGTCACAGTATCCCTGATCACCCCCTGTACCCCTAGACACTCACATTTTACCTCTGTGCCCTCAGTACCCCTGCTCAGTGTACCCTGGTCCCAATGTAGTCCGGGCTCCATGTATCCCTGGGACAGTAGATCATGTAGTGCCTGAGTCACTAACATGTATCGCTTGTTCAACCATGTACCCAACCCCAACAGGTACACGTATCCCTGAGACTCTCAACACGTATCCCTGAGACGCACGTGTCCCTGAGACATTCAACACGTATCCCTGAGACAACATGTATCCTTGAGACAACATGTATCCCTGAGACACTCAACATGTATCCCTGAGACACTCAACATGTATCCCTGAGACACTCAACATGTATCCCTGACACACTCAACATGTATCCCTGAGACACCATGTATCCCTGAGACACTCAACATGTATCCCTGAGACACTCAACATGTATCCCTGAGACACTCAACATGTATCCCTGAGACACTCAACATGTATCCCTGACACACTCAACATGTATCCCTGAGACAACATGTATCCCTGAGACACTCAACAGTCGCTGTTGTAGAAAATACTTATTAAAGTTGTCCTTATAAAATTATCAGTATTATAATTTAATTGTTAATATAATTTTTATGTGCATTTATATATATAACCGCTTAACATTTTGCCTAGCTATACATACATTTTATATATATAATTTGTATATGAGGAATTTCTAGGAACTTTTGTCTCCTAGTATAAAAATATTCCTCGGGTATTTTTTTTTTTTGTTCGTGGTTCGTGTACACATGTATGACTCGTGTACACATTTTTATAGGTGTACATGTGCAGCTCGTATACATCCTAATACACGAGTCTGAACGTCAATACAACATGAGTTGTTGGAAGGAAGAAAGCTTTCGTTTTTTTTGTAATATGATTAATGGGTTACCCTAGACTGTGTGTGTGTGTGTGTGTGGTGTGTGTGTGTGCGGTAATGTCTTTGTGTACGTAAGCATGTGTGCATGCATATATGTTAATGTGTGTATTATGGGAGTGATCTAGTCAGGCTGAGGGAGGTAGGTCAGGAGCACCCTCATAACCATGTATTTATTATTGTTTATATATGTATATGTATACATGGAAGTTGATAAATAAAGATAGAAATAGTTTCAATTTTTTTTCCTCTCCTTTGCTTGTGTGTTCTCTGAACACTGTTATTAATGTTCAGCTTTCCCAGTCCTCATTCTTTCTTTAAGTATAATATCTGTACTCATATTAAATATGCTAATACTGGGTGACATGTACACTTGTACCGAGCACCTGATGTTTGAAGCATTGATGGCCAAGTGGACTAAGGCGTCTCGGAACCTTGGGATTCCTGGGAGATCTGCGAAAATATCCGTGGTTCGATTCCTCGCCATTCGCGGTATTATTTACTTAAAACCACTCTTTCATGGATGCATATATTTAAGCGTCAGTAAAACCTTTTTTCTTATTAGTAGGTGAAAAAGAATAAATATATTTCTAAAATATTTATTGCACTGCATAATTATGAACGTTTCAATGAAAATAAAATCACCATCATTACTTTGAGGAACCTGAACGTTATATAAGATATTGTATATTTTATACTCTAAAATCTTTGTACCATCAATATATTCTTTAAACTTTGTGTACTATATTATATAAAATATACGTATCTAGGGGTGGTAAGAGAATTAGAATATTTAAATGGCTTTAGGGAGAAATCCCAATGATTTTGGTCGAAGTTTCATAATCTGCGTCTTGCGTGGACTAGCACAGTCTGCGCCACACCTGCACCTTTATAAATATATTGAGAAAGAAAACTATGTTATTAAACGATGAAATCTTAAACCTAAGAAAACATACCCCTCAAGGAAGGTTCCTTGATGTTGGTGCTGTATAATCCTACGGGTTTAGCGCTTCCCCTTGATTATAATAATAATCCTTGATGTTGGTGAGGGGGCTCTTGATTTAGGGAATTGGATCTGTGCTCCAGTTCCCCGAATTAAGCCTGAATGCCTTCCACATCCCCCCCCGGCGCTGTATAATCCTCCGGGTTTAGCGCTTCCCCCTTGATTATAATAATAATAATAATAAAACATACCATATATATGACTTATTTTTTCTTTTCACTCTTAGTTTACCAATGATGAAAAAAAAAAGTCGCCTAGTTGATGTGTTTAATTTGAGGACAGTTCGTCTCCAGGTGTACCATAACTAACAGTAACCATCATTAACCTGTCTGACTCACCTGTGACTAATGTCGAGGGTCCTCCATCCTTTCTTACATCCAACCTTTGTGGCTTAGCGCTTCTTTTTGATTATAATAATAATCTTACATCCAACCTGATCTGTTCCTCAGATACTATAGAACTACGGGTATAGCGCTTCCCCATTTACATAATTGTAATTAACACTGTGACACTATTATCTATTATTATTATATTATTATTATTATTATTATTATTATCAATGTTATGCGTTCGAAATCTAAAAAAATAATTAATATTTTGTCTACGCAAGTTAAATTCATCTATGTAACATATGAACTTTGTATCCGAAATATATATCTAAATATTATTATATATTTCCTACTGTACACTAGTATTATACACATCCTGTTATAGGTATATGACCTCATTTTTGCCTTATAAATATATTGTCTCTATACAAATAACCATTACGTCTTTCTGATGTTTAGCGTAATATGGCTACGTTGAGAACTGCCTGCCTCTTAATATTCCTCTTTAAATATGGACACTCGAGGATACAGTCTTTCCTGTAAGGCCTGTGTATCGGACCTCAGTGTAGGACCTGTGTGTAGGTCCTGTGTATTGGACTTTGTCTTCGGTGAGTCCTCTCCTTCCTCATTGTTCAAATTCAGCATCAGGACGTAGGTGGAGATGGCCTCGTGCAGAAAGATGTACTGCTCCTGAGGAAGACATAAAGTGAATAATATATCCATATCTGAGGTAACATGAAGAAATCTAGTTTCGAATCTTCTGATTCTGTATCTGTCATAATTACCTTTCGTAGCCACGGACCAGTTGCTCTCTATATGTCATTATTTCTTCATATTTACAAACCAAACAAGCTACAATTTCCATTGAGTCTTAAGACACAAATTTAGAAAAAAAGTGAGAATGAGTGAAGGCAGTACCATAGGTTGTAACAACTTCAGAACTTACCGGGGAAGTATAACTGGGTCGTCGAAGAATGGTCCTCATGCCTGTACCATCCACTACTCCGTATAGTTGAACCTTAGATAGTATTAGGTCCAGAGCTGCTGTCACCCCGCTGGCTGTGTACCCGTCACTGGTGACAGACCGACATAGTGTCAGTGTGTTAATATATACAGTACTTAAACAACACCTCATCAATTTCAAACATCCTCAGATTATCCTACCTTAGCTTACATCACATACCTTAGTTATCACATACTCTAGCATCACATAGCTTGTCATCACATACCTCAGCTTATCACATACCTTAGCTTATCATCACATACCTTAGCTTATTACATACTCTAGCTTATCACATAGCTTGTCATCACATACCTCAGCTTATCACATACCTTAGCTTATCATCACATACCTTAGCTTATCACATACTCTAGCTTATCACATACCTCAGCTTATCACATACCTCAGCTTATCACATACCTCAGCTTATCATCACATAACTTATCATCAAGTACTTCCACTCGACACATCCCTCAATTTATCATCACATACTTGCATTTAACACATACCTCTCTGCAATATTCCCTCTGCAACATTCAAGAGCAGAAAACTGCAACAGGAATATTAATGAGCTTCCAGTGAATCCTCCCAACACCGAAGTAATACTTGGGCGCGACCGCACCACACACGTGCAATCACCTTCACCACATAACAGATGCTACACCTGCTCACCCACAAACATGTGGACCACTCTCCCACATCAAGTACACCTGTCACCCACAAACATGTGCACACACCTCCCATATGCAAAATGTACACCTGTCACCCACACACATGTGCACCACTCTCCCACATGCAGATGTACACCTGTCACCCACAAACATGTGCACCACTCTCCCACATGCAGATGTACACCTGTCACCCACAAACATGTGCACCACTCTCCCACATGCAGATGTACACCTGTCACCCACCACAAAATGTGCACCACTCTCCCATATAGCAGTAGTACAAACTGTCACCACAACAGTCCACCACTCTCCCACAGATGTTCACCTGTCACCCACAAACAGTGGCACCACTCTCCCAATACAATGTACACCGTTCACCCACAAGTTGTGTGCAGCACTCTCCCAAAGATATGAAACTGTGCACCCACAAACATGTGAACCCCATCTCCACATACAACTGTCCACCTGCACCACTACTGTGCACATCTCTACAATAACAAACTGTACCCACTAAACGATTGCATCATCACCCCGTACGCACTGCGCAGTTTTCATACAGGAATCCACTTTCAGGTTATGGACGTTGATTAGAAGAGGATGAACTTCGTTTCTCAGGTGGTGGAGGGTTCCAGGAGAAGGAGTAAGTGAGACGAGGAGGAAGAAGGAAGATCCTGTGTGATAACTCAATCCTGCATTGAAGAACTCGTAACCTTGTAGGGCAGTGCTAGTCTCATGTTCGCAAGGAAGAGAAGAGAGAAGAAAGTTTTCCTTGACTCACGTAAATTTGTAAAAAACATCGGCTATGCGAGTTTCAGGATTCAGTTAATGTTACAATACCTTAAACCTAGTTCCGTTGGTCTTAAACTATTTTACATGAATTACTGCAATGCCAAGGGTTTACCTTTTGGCCACCCTCACATCCTCATATCATATATATATTCTGAACCTAACGACAAAAAATATATATATTTCATTGTGTTTGTTTATTATATTAATTATTGTAAGCTTATCTAAAATATATTTAGTTGGATTTCGCTAAATAAAATTGCGCTTGTTATAATAAAGTTAGATAAGTTTTCTAAGGTTCTTTTGGTACAAAATTATTAATTTTTACATTATCAAAAATTAAAAAAAAATACTTTTAAACGTATAAGAAAATTTTTTAGAAAGGACGTAATTTTAAATGGATTCTTGCTAATTGACCAATTTTACCTATTTGGCACGACACACACACACACACACACACACACACACACACACACACACACACACACACACACACACACATTGAGTAGTGCAGATATCGAGGACATCACATATGAAAGACCCCTTGGGGCCAGTGACCATGTGGTTTTAAGCTTCGAATACACAGTAGAGCTACAAGTGGAGGGGGAAGCAGGAAGGCCAGGACGAATGAAGCCAAACTACAAGAAAGGGGACTACACAGGAATGAGGAACTTCCTGAACGGGGTTCAGTGGGACAGAGAACTGGCAGGGAAGCCGGTTAATGAGATGATGGAATATGTAGCAACAAAATGCAAGGAGGCTGAGGAGAGGTTTGTACCCAAGGGTAACAGGAATAATGAAAAAGCCAGGATGAGCCCATGGTTTACCCAAAGGTGCAGGGAGGCAAAAACCAAGTGTGCTAGGGAATGGAAGAAATATAGAAGGCAAAAGACCCAGGAGAATAAGGAGAGCAGTCGTATAGCCAGAAACGAATATGCACAGATAAGAAGGGAGGCCCAAAGACAATATGAAAATGACATAGCAGCGAAAGCCAAATCTGACCCGAAACTGTTGTACAGCCACATCAGGAGGAAAACAACAGTCAAGGACCAGGTAATCAGGCTAAGGAAGGAAGGAAGGAGGAGAGACAACAAGAAATGACCGTGAAGTATGTGAGGAACTCAACAAGAGATTCAAAGAAGTGTTCACAGAGGAGACAGAAGGGGCTCCAGAAAGACGGAGAGGTGGGGCACACCACCATGTGCTGGACACAGTGCACACAACCGAGGAAGAAGTGAAGAGGCTTCTGAGTGAGCTAGATACCTCAAAGGCAATGGGACCAGATAACATCTCCCCATTGGTATTGAGAAAGGGAGCAGAGGCGCTATGTGTACCCCTAACAACAATATTTAATACATCTATCGAAACAGGGAGATTGCCTGAGGCATGGAAGACAGCAAATGTAGTCCCAATCTTTAAAAAAGGAGACAGACATGAAGCATTAAACTACAGACCAGTGTCACTGACATGTATAGTATGCAAAATCATGGAGAAGATTATCAGAAGATTAGTGGAACACCTAGAAAGGAATGATCTCATC
>NW_026482526.1:0-42063 GCF_026875155.1 Cherax quadricarinatus
TAATTTAGTTTTCGTATGTCCACGACTCGACTAAACTTAAACAAGTGACTGACAAAGTCCTCAAATAAACTAACTTCTTGACCAACTGGCAATCAGAATAGTCTGCTTGAACAATAAAAAGAATGCTAAGCCCAATAGCAATATAACAAGCAACTGCGACACAGAATCAGGAACAAGGAGATAATATAACGACACTAAGTAGGGACCATCTACAGATCCTCCACAAAAGTCACAAAACTCCCATACTACTGAATCTAAGTTCAGAATAAGAAAATCCCCGACTGTGATAGTACTCAGATACCAGTACAAATTAGGTCAGAAGCTACAGCACAGGACCTGAGTTGCTTAGAGTGTCTAAGAGACATACAACCTCAGTACAACGTCGAAAATCACTAAGTCTATACAATGTTCTGTGAACAGTCTCCCCAGAACTAACAAGAATAAGGAGACAAGAGACGATCTTCCAACAAGAGCCAATAAGGGAGATTTAGGCACTTGTATAGAATACATCCAACCACCAAGCGAGTCTAGACCAGACTGAATACTTCAGGTGAGGTGAGAACACCCTCCCCCCTCGATCACGTGATAGCTCCGTGGACAGTACTGCCCAGCAACAGAAGCAGGCAGGGAAACGAGCAATGAGCGATAATTACAGTAGTTAGACAATCAAGACTTGAACTGAGCACTTAATATGTTACATCCTACCTAACAACATAACTAAGTCAAATAATAATATAAAGCAATACATTTATGATTTAGCTATTATCGCAAATATAAACAATATAAAATTATATGAAAAGGTAATAAATTATATATATATATATATATATATATATATATATATATATATATATATATATATATATATATATATATATATATATATATGCATATTAATCATTGCAACCCATTCAGGGGTTGCAAACCCCCCCCCCCCCAACACGACAAACGGTCACACTAGGAGTTGCATTAATGTCTTTCACATTACTGACTACTCAGGTTACATTACTAACAATATAATATAAACATTAATCAGAGTCACTCTTATGCCAAGCACTTCTATAATTTCACAGCGTCTGTTTCACTATAAGTTATGCCCCTAGTACTAGGGCAGTACACAGTATCGTATCTCTGCATACTCGTGGTTATGTACATCAGTGTAGAGACAGGATAGCGTAGACGAGCATGACACGTTGAGGCTCGATCATAGTAGTGGATGTGAACAATAGTCTTGTGCTATAGACAGGAGACAGCATTCCACTCTTAAGTAGTGGTTGTGGAATGCTATACAGTATGGACATCTGAGTATGAAACAGCTTAAGGTGTGTAGTGAGGGGGGGGTCTGCGGCAGGACAGTGTTCCGTCATGCAGTACATCGCCCACACAACACTACCCACTCGACACTCAGCTTCTGTCTCCTCTTCACACATATCATTACTGTGAATATATAAATAACAATTAGACATGGCATGAGTATACATAGTTAATATGGGCTGGAGGGATTAAGTTACTCTACTGAATTTGACATAGCAAGTAACAAAAGGTATTTGGGCATTAAAATTACGTTAATTTAATGTAACTGATAATTATTAAGGACGTGACAGAGCGTCTGCAATTACATTACAATGACCACTTATGTGTTTTATACTAATAGAATAAGGTTGGATTCTGAGGGCCCACCTCACGATCCTAGCATTCTTACTCTTCATAGGTGAGTGGATTGTGGTCTGAAGAAAACGTTAATTTTAAATGAGGAAGTGCCCAAGTACACGTCAAAAT
Organism: Cherax quadricarinatus; assembly: GCF_026875155.1. Classification (NCBI taxonomy): domain Eukaryota; kingdom Metazoa; phylum Arthropoda; class Malacostraca; order Decapoda; family Parastacidae; genus Cherax; species Cherax quadricarinatus. The sequence continues at coordinate 1,780 of NW_026482526.1, forward strand.
GTTCCAAGGACACCACAAGAGCTAGAGCTTCTTTCTCAATAGTGGCATAATTTTTCTGGTGTCGTTTGAGCTTAGATGAATAGTAACATATAGGATGGAGAATGTCAGTGGATGTTGACTGTTGGAGCAGCACAGCACCCACTGCATAACCACTCGCATCTATATGTAAAAAGAAGGGAAAATTGAAATTAGGACTTTTCAACACAGGAGCAGAGGATAACAAGCGCTTCAACCTTTTGAAGGAGTCTGTGAAAATAATTTCCCAATATTATGCTGTGTAAATAAACTTGATTAAAAGTGTATTTTTAAAAGAAGAGAATGGAGCCGACAGGAAGGCTCTGCGCATGCGCAAGGGACTCGCCATCTTGGTTTTGAATTGAACAGAACGTTAGAGTGAATGGGAAGAATTTTTCGTGCTCTAGAGGTTAAAATTGGGCTGACACCTCTCAAATAGGAGGCGAAATTGTTGGACATGCATTCCTGCATAACTTGAGATATCAGACGACTGGAAAAGACAGCTCCAGGAACCTCAGATAAGCTCTATAGATTTGTGTATAATTCTGGCCAGTGTTTTCATAAATTTAGTTAGTGAGGTTTTCCTGAGTATGATACAACTTAATATCCTGTCAAATTGGTGAGTGATATTAAGATATATTTTCCTTCTGTTATGTAATTGTGTTTATATATAATATTTTTTTTAATATACAGTCCACAAATTTATATATTTACCAGAATTCCTGGTGATGTATAATTCATTTAATTAATAGGTCCAGAGCAACTTGTAGATATGACAGTGGTTGGTATCGAAGGGGGACATTTTTGCGACCTATGTGTCCCAAATTCCTACTTGTCTAACTGATAAATAATAATTATCTATGCTCATTTATTGTTATGTACATAATTATACATACAGATAAATGCAATTTTCCACATTTAATTTGCCCGTTGGTCCTTCTTGAACCGGAGATAATTAGTGAAGTCATTAATTAGTTAATTACTTAATAATTATATGTGAAATGACAGAAGGAGGTGGATGTTAAGTTCACAAATTTATTTAATGTGTAGTGGATTATAATTATTACAATATTAATTTTGATAAGTCAAGTCTGGCTAAGTTTATATTAATTTGTATAATATTAATTTGATAAGACAATTCTGGCCAAGATTTATATCAGTGTATGTGTAATTGATAAGCCAGGTATTGCTAATTATATTAATATGTATAATATTAATTTTACTTAATGTGTAGTGGATTATAATTATTACAACATTAATTTGATAAGACAATTCTGGCCAAGATTTATATCAATGTATGTGTAATTGATAAGGCAAGTGTTGCTAATTATATTAATGTGTATAATATTAATTTTGCTATGCCAAATTCTGGCAAGGATTTATATTAATTTGTATAATAATTTGGATAAGCCAACACTGGCTAAAGGTTTGTATTAATGTACATTTAAAATTTATATATAAATTTCTTACATGTGTAATTGCTAAGCACAAGTGTAGCTGACATTATTAATGTGTATTTAAAATTTATATTACATTTTTTTTACATATAATTGCTAAGCTCAAGTAGCTAGAATTTGTTTAAAGGTAAGTTGTACTATTTATCTTTATAAAGTGCATAATTTAGTACATAATCAGTGTTATTAAGTTGAATTTAATACATTGCATCATGGCTGAAAATGAGGAAATTAATGTAGAAGACAAACATATGGAATATAGAGCAAAGAAAGCATCTCTGCAAGCTAGAAAGAGGCATGTAACAAAAGCATACAATAAATGTTTGGAATTAATGAATCAACAAACTGTGAATACTGATGATTTAAAATTGAATTTAGATGCTTTAGGTAATAGATATGATTCATACAAATTATATTACAACAAATATGAAGGAGATTTATTAGTAAACTGTGTAGATGAGACTGAAATAGATCTCATGATTAATCAGTATTATGAATTAGAGGAAAAGATTCTTTCTTGTAAAAGTCAGGCCTTGAATATAAAATGTGTAAACCAGGCAGTTGGTCAGTCTGCTCCAACAAATAATGTCTTTGCCAAAACTCCCAGAATTGTGTTTGCCTGTGTTTAATTCTGGAGAAAATTGGGAGGAATTTTGGTCAATTTTTAAAGCAGCTGTGCATGACAGGAGTGACCTAGCCTGTGTACCTAAATTATTTTACCTCAAAGGACAGGTAAGAGGAGATGCTAACATACTCATACAAGCCTTTCCCAATGTAGATGACTCTTTCAAGGAAGAAGTTGACTTGTTGAAGGTCACTTATGGTAATATAGAACAAAGTAGGTTGGATCTAGTGAATATCATTGTTAATTTAAAATCTTCAGATCCTACTTACAAAGGTTTACAGCAGTTTAGAGTTAAACTGGAGAGCACTCTCAAAACATTAAGTAATAAATGTAATCTGAAGGAATCAGACTGGTTTTTGAGTGCCATTGTACAGAATAAATTAAACTATAAAACACTTGAATGACTCTCAAACAAATATCACAAGGGTTATTTTGGTCTGGAGGAAATAAGACTAGGTCTACAAGAATTAATTGTTCAGTTGCAGACCAGCCAACCAACTCATTTTAAAGATGCAACACATAATAACTCTGAGGTATCTGTCAAGTTTCACAAAGGGAAAAATTATCCCAATGATAATAATCAAAATTCATTTCCTAAAAATAGTTGCATAGGTGTATATGAAGTAGCAAGAATCAGAAATAATGATTCTCCACAAGGTAAGAAGAATAAATACCCTCCTAAGAGTAGCCCAGTTAATAAACCAGTCAAAGAAAGGAGAGATTGTCTCGACTGTAAGGGTACTCATTTTTCTAAGAATTGCAATGCATACAATTCATGGAATGATAAAGTTGAAAGATTGGAGGAACTTGAGAGATGTATCAGGTGTTTAGGTAATCACAATGTAAAGGATTGTCATGCTAAATTAAACAACTGTTATCAGTGTCACAAAGATAAGGGTCTATATGACAATGTTGATAATAATGATAATGTTGACAATCCTGACACAAAAGTAGCTAATGTAAAAATTGCTGCTAATGTTAATAATGATGGTTTTGCTGAAGTAGCCTTACCTGTGTTACAGGTAAAAATTGATGATAAAAGGCATAAATAAAAAAATGTAACTGCATTATTGGACCAGGGATCCCAGCGTACTTTCATTAAACGTAAATGTCTTGATGGTATGAAAGTACAGATGGGAGATCCCACAACTTTAAAATTATCTGGTTTTCTCTTGGATAAAAGGGCTCAATTGTATGACACTGTTTATGTAACTGTCAGGTTGGGCAATGAGAAAAAACGTGTTAATGCAGTAATTGTAGTTAGACTTCCAGAGAAAATATCTACAGTAGGGCTTAGTAAAGCTACAGAAAGACTTTCACATAATGTAAATTTAGCACCTTCTGGTGTAAGTGATGATTCTGTAGGCCCAATAAATATTTTGATAGGTAGTGACTATTATGCCTCCGTTGTAAAGGGTATGGTAAAGAAATGTGGTGTCACCCTTTTGAAGACTGCAGGAGGTCATGTAATGTATGGTAGGATTCCTCGTAATAATAATTCATGACTAGAGGAAACTACAAATACCATAACTGTGTGTCTTACTCATGAAGTCGTGCCCCAGTATAATTCTTCCATAGAGGATGGTGTTGAGCCAATGCATAAATTGTGGGAATTAGACAGCATTGGAATAAATGTAAATGAAGAAAGTCCAGACGATTCTTTTACTCAGGAGCAATACCTGAGAGATGTAAAATTTGAATCTGGACAATACTGGGTACGACTTCCGTGGAGACTGAATCATCCAGAATTGCCCACTAATTACAGAATGGCATATGGACAATTAAAGGCTCTGCTCCGCGAAACTGAGTAAGATACCAGAATTGTTAACTGCCTATAATGAAATAATTGCTGAGGAGTTAATTAATAAATTTATAGAAGAGGTACCTCCTGAGCAAGCCAAAATTTATGGTCACTATTTGCCCCATCACGGAGTGAAGAAGGATTCTAAGACCACTCCTTTGAGGATTGTGTTTGATTGTAGTGCCAGGAGTAACAAAAATGTACCTAGTTTAAATGACTGTTTGATGACAGGTCCGTCGTTGACGGAAAAATTAGGAGATATCTTATTAAATTTCAGAGTGAAGCACTATGCCTTTACGGCTGACATAAGTAAAGCTTTCCTAAGAGTGGGTTTACAAGAGGCTGACCGGGATTGTACCTGCTTCTTATGGCCTGAGAATCCTAGTGACCCACTAAGCCCTCTGAAAACCTTTTGCTTTAGGAGCGTATTATTTGGTGCTACATCCAGTCCATTCCTACTTTAAGCGACGATAAATGCACACCTTAAACATATGGAAAGTCCATTGAGTAAAGTAATGAGCAAACAATTTTATGTGGACAATTTCCTGGGTGTGACGTCAGCTGAAGAGGAACTGTTAATGACTTATGGAGAGGCTAATAAAATAATGCAAAGTGCAAATATGCCTCTGAGGGAATGGAATAGTAATTCGTCCAAATTAAAGGACAAAATAAGTAAAGATTACCCTGGAGATGAAGTGCCAAAATATAGTAATGTATTGGGTTTAACTTGGGATACTGAGAGAGATTTGTTAATGTTAAAACCTATTAATTACAGTATGCCCAATAAATTAACTAAAAGAGTTTTGCTTGCTGAAGTTTCCAAATGTTTTGATTCACTAGGTTTAGTGTCACCCCTTACTATAAGAGGGAAATTATTAATTCAGGAAGCATGGAAACTTAAATGTGCTTGGGATGAAATTCTACCTGAGGAATTCATTAACAGGTGGGATGAATTAATTGGTGATTATGAAAAAATTCCAATGTTGGAGTTCCCACGCCAGGTGGCCAATCCAAATGGGGAAAATGTACTCCACATTTTTTGTGATGCTTCAAAATTGGCATATGGAGCAGTTGCTTACCTTCAATGTAATAGTGTTATTTCTCTTATGTCTAAAGCTAAAGTGTCTCCAATTAAATCACGTACCTAACCTCAGTTGGAATTAACAGCCATTTATGTAGGTGTCAAATTAGCTAATTATATAAGAAATAAGTTGCAGGAGATAAATATTAGCGACACTGTAATTTGGTCTGATAATGAGGTATCCTTACAAAGGATTCGTAATGGAAACAGTAAAATTGTGTACGTACAAAACAGAGTCGCTGAAATTAATCAGATGCAAGAGAAATATAATAGTTTGGGCCAGCATATGTTAACATTTAATCATATACCTGGTGAGGAGAATCCAGCTGATTTCTTGTCTCGAGGTTTACCTTAGGCTAAATTTGTAAATGCTGTATCATGGTTTAAAGGACCGAGCTGGTTGGTAAATAAAGCTAATTGGCCTGTACAAAAGGCGTATATTGCTCCTGTTGAAATTACTGTGACCACCGCTCCAATAGTTTGTCCTTCCTTAGCCATTGATATAAATAGGTATTCTTCTTTACCCAAACTAATCAATGTAACTAAGTTGGTGTTTAAATTTCTAAACAAGATGAATATTTCATATAAGTTTTCACATCCTCTTGAATTTTGGATAAAGAGGGTACAGGAGGAAATCTATGGAAATGAGATTAAATTGATGATGGAAAGAAAAATTGTGAAAGGTTCCATAATAGAGAAATTGGGGCTGTATTTAGAGAACAATGTAATTAGGTGCAGAGGTAGGCTACAAAATGCTGAATTGGGTGATTATGATAAACACCCTATCTTACTGCCCAAAACTCATCATCTAACAAATTTAATTATTCTAAATACCCATAAAAATGTAATGCATGGTGGGGTACAAGATACCTTAAATTGTATTAGGGGAAACTTTCTGGATTCCACAAGGGTGGCAAAGTGTAAAAAGGGTGATTAAATCTTGTGTAATATGTCGCCGTGTGGATGCCGGATCCTATATGTACCCAGGTCCTCCACCGTTGCCAAATCAGCAATTTGAGTCGTTTAGCAACGACCTCCGCCTGGCCGCAGTGTGGAAAATAATTTCCCAATATTATGCAGTGTAAATAAACTTGATTAAAAGTGTATTTTTAAAAGAAGAGAATGGAGCCGACAGGGAGGTTCTGCGCATGCGCAAGGGACTCGCCATCTTGGTTTTGAATTGAACAGAACGTTAGAGTGAATGGGAAGAATTTTTCGTGCTCTAGAGGTTAAAATTGGGCTGACACTTCTCAAATAGGAGGCGAAATTGTTGGACATGCATTCCTGCATAACTTGAGATATCAGACGACTGGACAAAACAGCTCCAGGAACCTCAGATAAGCTCTCTAGATTTGTGTATAATTCTGGCCAGTGTTTTCATAAATTTAGTTAGTGAGGTTTTTCTGAGTATGATACAACTTAATATCCAGTCAAATTGGTGAGTGATATTAAGATATATTTTCCTTCTGTTATGTAATTGTGTTTATATATAATCATTTTTTTAATATACAGTCCACAAATTTATATATTTACCAGAATTCCTGGTGATGTATAATTCATTTAATTAATAGGTCCAGAGCAACTTGTGGATATGACAGTGGTAGGTATCGAAGGGGGACATTTTTGCGACCTATGTGTCCCAAATTCCTACTTGTCTAACTGATAAATAATAATTATCTATGCTAATTTATTGTTATGTACATAATTATACATACAGATAAATGCAATTTTCCACAGAGTCTGAACAATCTCTAGTCCAGATGAACTGAACTTTACTACTAGTAAGCTCAGTGAGAGGAGCTGCAATCTGAGAAAAGTTTGGACAGAACCTGCGATAATATCCTGCCATACCCAGGAATCTCTGTACTCCCTTCCTATCCTGTGGCACTGAAAATTCAGAAATTGCACGAACCTTAGCCTCAATAGGAGCAACCTCGCCTTGGCCGATACAAAAGCCTAGATAAGTAATCTTGGCTTGACCAAAACTACATTTAGCTAAGTTAACAGTGAAGTTGTAGTGCGCCAGTCTCTCGAACAATGCTCTGAGGCGCGTCAAGTGCTGTTCCCACTCGTCACTGTACACCACTAAGTTGTCAAGGTAGGCTTCTACTCCTAAGTTGTGGGTCAACTCATTCATTATACGTTGGAATGAAGAAGGCCGCGTTACATAGGCCCAAGGGGGGGGAACAGGTAGTTAAAAAATCCATTTTGAACAGTAAAAAGGCAGAGTGATGACAAAAGTAATACAATTAATGGTAGAGAATTAAATGTAACCATGAGTAAAAGGATATAAAAGCCTTGAATCAGCACTGATCGCTGTTTCGTAATAAAATTATACAAAACCAACGGCGCTTCACCATCTCCGATGTTCTTAGCAAGAATCCTCCTGTAAAGCACAGTAAAAACCCCTGCATCACATTGTCTCTCCTGTATAACACAAAGCACAAGAGAGGGAACACTGAACAAGCTGCCTCTTCCAGTTTATATGTGTCCAACATATTTTTATGTTACCCTAAGTAATAAGCTTTATAATCCTTTTATCATGTACGAATTAAATTGCTCACCATTATTGTATTACTTTTGTCACTACAACTATCTATACTTCTACTAATACCACTAGGTGAACATTGAAATGGTACCTAATAGTTTTAACCATCACTCTGAGACTTTATATACCCTATGTTCCATGTATTGTTTGTAATGCTTGAATTAAAGCTCCCTGGAGATGCGGAAACGTATGCCACTAATAAAAATGTCACATTAGTTGCACTTGTGTCCTTTTACTTTACATAATTTTTTTTGTCAGGTGTACAATCTCCGCATCTTAAGATTATTTTCAATGGATTTTTTTTAAAATTATTGAAAAAAATTTCTGTGTTGATATTGATATTAATGTTGAATTTTTGTGTGAATGAGTGACTGAAATTGGTTGTGTTTATCTAATACTTAATTAAAGGTGGTGTAGACTTCACTAATGAAGATGATATATTACGAAAACTTTTCTGTTGGGTCTTATTAAAATTGTAATTAGATGTAATATAATAAAATATAGAAATTAATGACAATAGAGTTTATAAGTGGAAAAAATTAGGAATAAATATCTAGGTAATTCATTTAGGATAAGACTAATCATATTTTGGTGTGTGTAGGAAAGGATAGATAAATATTTGTAAGTCCTGGGATAGTGATGTAAATTTAATTTAGGAATTTGCGGTTTAGTCTAAGTTGAAAATTTAAATAATTTTAAGGTTAGTGAATTTTCATCTATATTTTTAAAAATAAAATAGTGTTTTATTAGTACACTTGGAAAGACTAAAATAAAAAATGTGGTGGAAATTTGGTTGGTGTGACGAGAGGTTGGTAGATGTGATAGTGTGAGCAACCAGAGCCTCACAGGAGTGTCATACTAGTGTTATCAAGAATTGTAATGTGATTATAGACAAAAAACAAATAATCGTTTTGAAGAAATTGTCGTCAGAGGAGTGAGTTTAACTTCTTTTTTTAAAGAGGATAAAAAATTTATTGGAAAAGATGGACAATATTAAATAAAAAGAATTGTAAGAAATTGTTTAAATGATGACATCAAATGAGGTAAGAATGTTATGTTAAAAGATTAAGCAAAAACGGTGTGAGGTAAGTATGATAGTTAAAGATTGGTTGTAAAACGGCAATTATTAATGTTAATACTTTAAATGCAATGCAACACAAGAAACGTAGATTCATGACATGAAAAATCAAATATAAATGATTCATATAATGATTCAAGTTTTGTGTTTGTGTTGATGTGTGTGTGTGTGTGTGTGTGTGTGTGTGTGTGGTGTGTGTTTGATAAAGTTATGGTAATGGTACATCCAAACATTATGATGTCTGATGCGGCATCCATGTTTGTTCATCCCATCTGGATGTCTGACACTGCATCCCTTATGTTCAGCCATTCTAGTTGACTGACGCTGCACCACTGCATGTTCTTCCACACTGGATGTCTGACCGCTGCTCCGTTCATCCACCTGAATGTCTGACGCTGCACATCCTGCAGGCTTGTTCATCCACGCCTAGATGGATGACGCTGCACCCCATCATGCTCAACCACCTGGATGATGACGCTGCACCCCAAAGCTCTCCACCGGGATGACTGTGCTGCACCCGAAAACATGCTCATCCACTTGGATGATGGCTGCACCCCAACATGCGTCAGTCATCAAGTTGATGACCTGTGAAGTACGAGTAAGATACAAAAAAAATTTCTTTTGTCAGATAGTTATAATGTGTGAGTTGTAGTCAGTAAGTCAGAGAATTTAACTGACGAATATTCCCGAAGGAATGGAGAGAAGCTCTTTTTGGAGAAGCTTCAAGCTTTTACCAAATAAAAGAAGATTTGGAAGCGAAGATGACTTAAACAATCATCGTTTTTTCCTGCGGAAATCTTTGAAAAATTGTTGTGGAGTAAAGCCAGTGGGAGGGGGGGCAGCCATTTCTTCTTGAGGATAGAGTCGTCCTCTGTGGGTCACTAGCTTAGAACTCGTGTTATAAAAGCCTATAACTTTCGCTTCAAGATATTTACATTTTTTTTTAATGTTCTGATTACCAAAACTTCACAGTAAGTTTATAGGAATCATATCACCCTGCAGTTTCATGTTGTTGTCACCAACAGAGGAAAAGTTACATTGATTTGTTGAATTTGTAGCAAAATAATACAATGGAATAACACGGTTCAAGGTGGGGTTAGAACCCATGGCGAAGGGAGTCGTTAAAACTCCAGGCCGTGGTAAACCACTGGACCAGCTGCTACAATGAGACTCATCCAACTAGGGAAATATATAACCATAGGAAGTCAGCAGGGCCCAACTCTGACAACAAATTGAAGTTTTTATAGATGAACCTCTCTCCAGCGGGGCCGTGACGCAAACTCTAGCTCAATCTCTTCATAGACATGGAAGTTCTAACCCCACCCTTCCCGTGTTTGCTTGCGTGGTCTTGGTATTTAGTTTTCCTAGTTGATGCGATGGCTAGACTCTTATGGTGAAAGATGGATCGTTACTGTCTTTAAAATCTATTTTTTGACAAAGATAAGAGAGAGAGAGAGAGAGAGAGAGAGAGAGAAACTGGAACTGTGAGGAGTTGAGAGGGATAGATGGATAGAAGTTTTGTTTCGTTAATGCGGGTTAAAGACACTTGATTCACACTTTACACAAGTTCTGTGGTAAGAGAGTTAGGGTGTACAGGGAAGAGGATGTATGAGGTTTGTGATGGTAGGATGCTCTGTGATGGTAGGAGAGCTTCTTGTGATGGTAGGAGGCTCTGTGATGGTAGGAGGCTCTGTGATGGTAGGAGGCTCTGTGATGGTAGGAGGCTCTGTGATGGTAGGAGGCTCTGTGATGGTAGGAGGCTCTGTGGTTGGTAGGAGGCTCTGTGATGGGTAGGAGGTCTGTTGGGGGAAATAAATGGTTGGACGGCTCTGTGGTGGTGGAAGGCTCTGTGATGGTAAGAGGCTCTGTGATAGTAAGGGGCTCTGTGATGGTCAGGGTCTCTGTGATGATAGGAGGCTCTGTGATGGTATTAGGCTCTGTGAAGGTAAGAGGTTCTGTGATAGTAAGAGGCTCTGTTATGGTAAGAGGCTCTAGGATGGTAAGAGGCTCTGTGATGTAAGAGGCTATGTGATGGTAGGAGGCTCTCTTATAGTAAGAGGCTCTGTGATGCTAGGAGGCTCTCTGATGGTAGGAGGCTCTGCGATGGTAGGAGGCTCTGTGATGGTATGAGGCTCTGTGATGGTAGGAGGCACTGTCATGGTAAGAGGCTATGTGATGTGTTACAAAAAACGCGATTCTAAAAGCTTAGAGATCTCCAGTGAATACTAGAAAGGACTGCCCTTCTAGCATCCAGCCTGTTACTGGGTTTTCGTAACAATTAGTCAGTATCCTTGTCCAATTATCCATTAGAATTCAGTATGATTCAAGAGTGTTTCAGGATTACAACTGGTAGGCTACTAACTAGATAAATTAAAATTTAATAAATTTCTTAATTATCGTCTAGAGGTATATCATATTAAATTAAATCAATCACTCCAGTAATCAAAATAATAAAACCCCCCCCCTCCCCCCAAAATATTTTTTATTATTATTATTAATACTTCTTCTCGTGATACAGTATTATTGTTATGCTGAAAGCACGTATCTATGATTATAAGTCTTAGTACGTTTGTACCTTTAACATTTATAAGAATTACAAATATGCTACACAGAAAGTTTGTGTGCTAGGTGTGCAAGTGCTCTAAGTAGTTCGCTATTGTCTCACGTCTCGACTAAACTTAAACAAGTGATGACAAATGTCCTCAAATAAACTTACTTCTTGACAACTGGCAATCAGAATAGTCTGCTTGAACAATAAAAAGAATGCTAAGCCCAATAGCAATATAACAAGCAACTGCGACACAGATCAGGAACATTGGAGATTTTATAACGACACTAAGTAGGGCCATCTACAGATCCTCCACAAAAGTCACAAAATCCCCTACTACTGATCTAAGTTACAGAATAAGATTAATCACGCGTGATAGTATCAGTTACAGTAACAAATTTAGGTCAGAAAGCTTACATGAACAGGACCTGGTTGCTTAGAGTGTCTAAGAGAACATACAACCTCAGTACAAACGGTCGTAAATCACTAAGTCTTTACTATGTTCTGTGATCAGTCTCCCTGAACTAACAAAGAATAAGGAGACAAGAGGTCGATTTCCTACAAGAGCAATAATGGAACGGATGATTTAGGCACTTGTATAGAATACAATCCAACTACCAAGCGAGTCTAGAACCAGACTGTAAATACTTTAGGTGAGTGAGAACACCTCCCACCCATCGATCACGTGATTGCTCGTGGTCAGTTATGCCCTGCAACAGAAGCAGCATGGGAAGACGAGCAATGAGCGATAATTTCAGTAGTTAGACATTCAAGACTTGAACTGAGCACATAATTATGTTACATACTTCCCTAACAACATAATCTAGTCAAATTAATATTTTAAAGCCATTACCAATTATGATTTAGCTTTATCGCAATATAGAAACAATATAATATTATAGAAAAAAGGTAATAATTTCATATATAATATTATATATATTATATATTTTATTTATATATATTATATTATATATATATATAACATATATTTATATATATTGCATATTAATCATTTGCAACCCCAATCAGGTGTATGCAAAACCCCCCACCCCAACACGACAACACGGTCACTCTAGGAGTTGCATTAATGTCTTTCACATACTGGACTACTCAGGTTACATTACTTATACATATAATATTATTACATTAATCAGAGTCTCTCTCTATTGCCAAGCACTTCTATAATTTCACAGCGTCTGTTTTTTCACCTATAAGTTAATGACCCTTGTACTAGGGCAGTTCACAGTATTCGTCATCTCTGCATACCGTGGTTATGTATCATCAGTGTAGTGATGGTTCGCGTTGTCGAGCATGACACGTTGAGGCTCGATCAGAGTAGTGGAATGTGATCAATAGTCTGTGTCTATTGACAGGAGTCAGCAGTCCATCTTAAGTAGTGTTTGTGCGGAATGCTATACCAGATATGGACATTGAGTATGAAACGCTTAAGGTGTGTAGTGAGGGGGGGGTCTGCGGCAGGACAGTGTTCCGTCAGGCAGCCATAGTACATTCGCCCACCCAAACACTACCCACTAGACACTACCAGCTTCTGTCTCCTCTTCCACACATATCTTTACTGTGAATATATAATATAACAATTTAGACATGGCATGAGTTATTCATAGTTAATATGGTGGAGGGCATTAAAGGTTATCTATGCATTTGACATTAGAAGTATCAGAAAGGTATTGGGCATTAAAAGATTACGTTAATTTTTAATGTAACTGATAATTATTAAGGGTTCGTGACAGAGCGTCTGCATTACTTACAATGAGCATTATGGGTTTTATACTAATAGAATAAGGTTGGATTCTGAGGGGCCCCCTCACGATTCCTAGCATTCGTACTCTTCATAGGTGAGTGGATTGTGCCCCCCGAATGGGTATAAGAAAACGTTAATTTTATATATGAGGAAGTGCGCCAGTACACGTACAAAATGTTCAAGACACCACATGAGCTTGAAGCTTCTTTCTCAATAGTGGCATCAATTTTTCTGGTGTCGTTTTGAGCTTTGATGATTAGTAAACATAGAGGATGGAGAATGTCAGTGGATGGTGGGATGTTGGAGAGCACAGCACCCACTGCATATACCATCGCATTTTATGTAAAAAGAGGGACTAAATTGAATTAGGACTTTTCATCACAGGAGCAGAGTATAAACAAGCGCTTCATTTTTGAAAGGGAGTCTGTGGAAAATTAATTTCCCAATATTATGCTGTGTAATTAAACTTGTTAAAAGTGTATTTTTAAAAGAAGAATGGAGCCGACAGGGAGGCTCTGCGCATGCGCAAGGGACTCGCATCTTGGTTTTGATTGACAGTTAGTTAGTGTGAATGGAGAATTTTTTTCGTGCTCTTGAGGTTAAATTTGGGCTGTCCACCTCTCAAATAGGAGGGCGAAATTGTTGGACCATGCATTCCTGCATAACTTGTGATATCCAGACGACTGGAAAAGACTGCTCCAGGACCTCAGATAAGCTCTATAGATTTGTGTATAATTCTGGCCAGTGTTTTCATAATATTTAGTTCGTGAGGTTTTCCTTGAGTATGTTTCTAACTTAATATCCTGTCAAATTGGTGAGTGATATTAAGATTTTATTTTCCTTCCCTGTTATGTAAATTGTGTTTTATTAATATTTTTTTTTTAATATACAGTCCTCAATTGTATTTATTTACCAGAATTTCCGGTGATGTAAATTCATTTAATTATAGGGTCAGTGCAACTTGTTGATATGACAGTGGTTGTATCCGAAGGGGGACATTTTTGCGACCTATGTGTCCCAATTTTACTTGTCTAACTGATAACATAATAATTTTCTATGCTCATGTATTGTTATGTACATAATTATAATACAGATAAATGTCAATTTTCCACATTTAATTTGCCCGTTGGTCCTTCTTGACCTGGAGATAATTGTGAAAGTCATTAAGTATGTAATTACTTAATATATTATATGTGAAATGACAGAAGGAGGTGGCTGTTAGTCACAAATTGTATTTAATGTGTAGTGGATTTAATTTTTACAATATTAATAATTTTGTATAAGTCAAGTCTGGTAAGTTTATATTACTTGTTATAATACTTAATTTGATTAAGCAATTTGGCATGATTTATATCAGTTATGTGTAATTGATAACCAGGTTATTGCTATTATATTAATATGTATAATATTAATTTTACTTAATGTGTAGTGGATAGTAATTATTACAACATTAGTTTTGATAAAACAATTCATGGCAAAGATTTATATCAACGTATGTGTAATTGATTTTAAGGCAAGTGTTGCTAATTATAGTAATGTGTATAATTTTTAATTTTTTGCTATGCCAAATTTGGCAACAAGGATTTATATAATTTGTTATAATAATTTGGGATAAGTCCAACACTGGCTAAAGGTTTGTATTAATGTACATTTAAAAATTTATATATAAATTTCTTACATGTGTAATTGCTAAGCACAAGTGTAGTGGACTTTATTAATGTGTATTTAAAATTTATATTACATTTTTTTTACATTATAATTGTAAGATCAAGTAGCTAGATTGTTTAAAGCGTAAGTTGTAATATTTATCTTATTAAAGTGCATAATTTAGTACATAATCAGTGTTATTAAGTTGAATTTTAATAATTGCATCATGGCTGAAATGAGGATATTAATGTAGAAGACAAAATATGGAATTAGCAGCAAAGAAAGCATCTCTGCAAGCTAGAGAAAGAGGCATGTAACAAAAGCATACAATAAAGGTTTGGAAATTTAATGATTCAAACAAACTGGAATACTGGATGATTTAAAATTGAATTTTGCAGCCTCCTTAGCGTGTAATAGATATCGAATCATACATATTATATTACAACAATATGAAGGAGATGTATTAGTAAACTGTGTTAGATGAGGACGGAAATAGATCTCATGTTTTTTCAGTATTATGATTTAGAGGAATAGATTCTTTTTGTAAAAGTCCGGGCCTTGAAAATAAAATGTGTAAACCAGGCAGATTGGTCTAGTCTGCTCCAACAAATAATGTCTTTGCCAAAACTCCAAAGGAATTGTGTTTGCCTGTGTTTAATTTCTGGGAGAAAATTGGGAGGGAATTTTGGTTCAATTTTTAAAGCAGCTGTGCATGACAGAGTGACCTGCTGTGTACCTAAAATTATTTTACATCTATGGACAGGGTAGAGGAGATGCTAACATACTCTTACGAAGCGTTCCCAATGTAGATGACTCTTTTCAAGGAAGAAGTTGTACTTGTTGAAGGTCACACTTATGGTAATATAGAACAAAGTAGGTTGGATCTAGTGAATATCATTGTTAATTTAAATCTTCAGGATCCTCAATTAAAAAGGTTTACTAAGCTGTTTAGAGTTAAACTGGGAGAGCACTCTCAAAACGTAAGTATATAAATGTAATCTGAAGGATTTCAGATGGTTTTTGAGTGCCATTGTAAAGAATAAATTTAAAACTATTAAATCACTTTGAATGATCTCAAATCAAATATTCTCAAGGGTTATTTTGGTCTGGAGGAATTAAGACTAGGTTACAAGATTAATTGTTCAGTTGCAGACCAGCCAACCAAATCATTCTTAATGTTGCAACACATAATAAACTCTGGAGGTATCTGTCATGTTTCACAAGGGAAAAAATTTATCCCAATGATAATATTCAAAAATTCATTTCCTAAAAATAGTTGCATAGGTGTATATGAAAGTAGCTAAGAATCAGAAAATAATGATTCTCCTACAGGTAAGAAGAATATTTACCCTCTCATGAGGTAGCCCCAGTTAATAAACCAGTCAAAGAAAGGAGAGATTGTTCTCGACTGTATGGGTAATCATTTTTCTAAGAATTCAATGCATAACAGTCATGGGAATGGTTAAAAGTTGTAAAAGATTGGGGAAACTTGAGAGATGTATCAGGTGTTTAGGTAATCACAATGTAAAGGATTTCATGCCTAAATAAAACAACATGTTTCGTGTCACACAAAAGATAAGGGTCTATATGGACAATGTTGTTAATAATGATAATGTTGAACAATTCCTGACACAAAAGTAGCTAATGTAAAAATTGCTGCAATGTTAATATTTGATGTTTTGCTGAAGTAGCCTTTTCCTGGGTTACACGGTAAATTTGATGATGAAAAGGCATAAATAAAAAAAAGTAAATGCATTATTGGACCAGGGATCCCACGTACTTTCCTTAAACGTAAATGTCTTGATGGTATGAAAGTACAGATGGGGATCCCACAACTTTAAAAATTATTGGTTTTCTCTTGGATAAAAAAGGGCTCAATTGTATGGACATGTTTATGTAACTGTAGGTTGGGCAATGAAGAAAAAATGCGTGTTAATGCCAGTAATGTTTGTTAGACTTCCAGAGAAATATATTAAGTAGGGCCTTGGTAAAGCTACAGAAAGACTTTAACATAATGTTAAATTTTAGCACCTTCTGGTTGTAAGTGTTGATTCTGTTGGCCCATTAAATATTTTTGGTAGGGTAGTGAATATTATGACCTCCGTTGTAAAGGGTATGGTTAAAGAAATGTGGTGTCACCTCTTTGATAGACTGCAGGTGGTACATGATGTTTTGGTAGGATTCTCCTCGTTAATAATATATTCTTGGATTAGAGGAAAACTACATAATACCAAACTGTGTGTATTACTAATGAAGTCGTGACCCCAGTATAATTCGTCCTAGAGGATGGTTGTTGAGCCAATGCGTTAATTGTGGTTTTTGACTGCATTGGAATAAATGTAAATGAAGAGAGAATGTCAGGACGATTCTTTATCAGGAGCAATACCTGAGAGGATGTAAAATTTGAATCGGGACAATACTGGGTACGATCTTCCGTGGTGACTGAATCATCCAGAATGGCCCACTAATTACAGAATTGGCATATGGGACAATTTAATGGGCTCTGCTCCGGCGGAAACTGAGTTAAGATACCAGTATTGTTAACTGCCTATATTGAAATAATTGCTGAGGAGTTAAGTAATTTTTTTTATATTTTAGAAGTGGTACCTCCTGAGCAAGCCAAAATTTATCGGTAACTATTTTGACCCTTCACGGAGTGACGAAGGATTCTAAGACCACTCCTTTGAGGTTGTGTTTGATTGTAGTGCCAGGTGTAACAATAAATAGTACTAGTTTAATGAATGTTTGATGACAGGTTCGTCGTTGACGGAATATTTTGGGAGATATTAATTAAATTTCAGAGTGACAGCACTATGCTTTATCGGTGGACATAAAGTAAAGGCTTCCTATGAGTGGGTTTACCAAGTAGGCTGACCGGGATTGTAGCCTGCTTCTTATGGCTGAGAATCCTAGTGACCCACTAAGCCCTCTGAAAACCTTTTGCTTTAGGAGCGTATTATTTGGTTGCTACATTCCAGACCTTCCTTTTTTTTTTCTGTAAGCGACGATAAATGGCCACACCTTGTAAAACATATGGAAAGTCACATGTGTAAAGAATGAGCAAACAAGTTTTTGTGGATCAATTTCCTGGGTGTGACGTTCAGCTGTAGAGGAATGGTTATTGAACTTAATGGGAGAGGCTAATAAAAAATAATGAAAGTGCCATTATGCCTCTGAGGAATTGGAATAGTATATTCAGAGCCCATAACAGTTTAAGGACAAATAGTAAGTAAAGATTACCCATGGAGATGAGAGTGCCAATATATGTAATGTATTGGGTTTTTTAACTTGGTGATACTGAGAGGATTTGTTAATGTTAAAACCATATTAATTACAGTATGCCCAATAAATTAACTAAAAAGTAGTTTTGCGTGCTGCTCTCGTTTCAAATGTTTTGATTCACTTGGGTTTAGTGTCACCCCTTTCTATAGAGGGAAATTTATTAATTCAAGGAAGCATGGGAAAACTAAATGTGCTTGGGATGAAATTTACCTGAGGAATTACATTATATCAGGGGGCAATAAGATGATATTCTCATGGGTGATTAAGAAATAAATTCCAATAGGCTGGAGTATCCCACGACCAGCGAGTGGCCATTCGCAATGGGGATGAAAATGTACTCTCACTTGTTTTTGCTCGATGCTTCAAATCTTTGGGCATATGGAGCAGTTGCTTATCCATTCAATGTAAATTAGTGTTGTAGTTTCTCTTATGTCTAAAGCTAATAGTGGTCTCCAAATATAAATCACGTACGGTACATCAGTTGGACATTAACACGCACCATTTTGTAGCGGTCCAGAAATTAGCTAATTATACTAAGACCCATTAAGTCCTGCAGGAGTAATTATTAAGCGACACTGCTTTATTTGGTCTGATAATGAGGTATCTTTCAATGGGATTCGTATGGAAACAGTAAATTTGTGTAGTACAAAACAGAGTCGCTGAAATTAATTTCAAGATGCAAAGAGAAGTTTATAGTTTGGGCCTGCATATGTTAACATTTAATCAAACCTGGTGAGGTGAATCCAGTGAAAATTTTTCTTGTTCTCGAGGTTTACCTTGGCTAAATTTGTAAATGCTGTATCATGGTTTAAAGGACCGAGCGGTTGGTAAATAAAGCAATGGCATGTACAATAGGCGTTATTGCTCTGTTGAAATTCTGTGACACACCGCTCAATAGTTTGTCCTTCCTTAGCCTTTGATTATAAATTGGTATCTTCTTTACCCTAAACTAAAATCAATGTAACTAAGTTTGGTGTTTAATTTTCTATAAACAAGATGTTAATTTCATATAAAGTTTTCAATCCTCTTGAATTTGGTTAAGAGGGTACGGAGGGAAATCTATGGAAATGAGATTTAAATTGATTGATGGAAAGAAAAATTAGTGAAAGGTCCATAATAGAGAATTGGGGCTGTATTTAGAGAACATTGTAATAGGTGCAGAAGGAGGCATACAAATTGCTGAATTGGGTGATTATGTTAAACACCCTACTTACTGCCAAAAACTCATCATCTATAAATTTAATTATTCTAAAATCCATAATTCAAAGTCATGCCATGGTGGGGTACAAGATACCTTAAATTGTATTAGGGGAAACTTTCTGGATTCCACATGGGTGGACTAAAGTGTAAAAAGGGTGATTATATCTTGTGTATATGTGCGCCGTGTGGATGCGTTCCTAATATGTACCCAAGGTCCTCCTCCGTTGGCCAAATCAGCCAATTTGAGTCGTTTAGCAACGACCCTCCGCCTGGCAGCAGTGTGGAAAATATTTCCAATATTATGCAGTGTAAATAAATCTTGATTAAAAGTGTATTTATAAAAGAGAGAAAAATGGAGCCGAAAGGGAGGTTTCTGCGATGCGCAAGGGATCGCCATCTTGGTTTTGATCTTTGAACAGAACGTTTTAGAGTGAAATGGGAAGAATTTTTCGTGCTCTAGAGGTTAAATATTGGGCTGTACACTTCTCAAATGGGAGGCGAAATTGTTGGACATGGCCATTCTGCATAAATTGTGATATCAAGACGACGGCAGAACAAAAAGTCCAGGAAACTCTGATTAGCTCTCTTAGATTTTGTATAATTTCTGGCCAGTGTGCCTTTCTTAATATTTAGTTAGTGAGGTTTTTTTCTGAGTATGATTCTCAAACACTTGATTATCCAGTCAAATTGGGTGAGTGTTATTAAGATATATTCTTCCTTCTGTTATGTAATTGTGTTTATATATAATCATTTTTTTAATATACATTCCACAAATTTATATATTTAACAGAATTCCTGGTGATGGATAATTCATTTATTTAAGAGGGTGTCCAGAGCCGTACTTGTGGATATGATAGTGGTAGGTATCGGAAGGGGGACATTTTGCGAACTTTGTGTCCAAATTCTACTTGTCTATGATATATCAATGTAACTAATTAATCTATGCTAATTTTTGTTAGGATACATTAATTATACTTACAGATAAAATGCTAAAATTTTCCACAGAGTATGAACAATCTCCTAGTCCTGGATGAAACTGAAACTTTATACTAGTAAAGCTCAGTGTGTGGAGCTGCTCAATCTGAGAAAAGTATTGGACAGTATCTGCGATAATTTCCTGCCATACTCCCAGGAAATCTACTGTATCCCTTCCTTTTCCTGTGGCATGAAAATTCAGAAATTGCACCACGAAACTTAGCATCAATTGGAGCAACTCGCCTTGGCCGATACAAAAGCCTGATATAGAAATATTCGGCTTGTCCCATAACTACATTTGCTAAGTAACTGTGTAGTTGTAGTGCGCCAGGTCTCTCGAACAATGCTCTGTGGCGCGTCAAGTGCTTGTTTCCCACTCGTCACTGTACACACTAAGTTGTCATGGTAGGTTTATCCTATGTTGTGGGTCTACTCATTCATTATCGTTGGAATGAAGAAGGCCGGCGTTACATAGGCCGAAGGGGGTATCGAGGTAGTTGTAAACAATCAATTTTGAACAGTAAAGCAGATTTTTCTTGAGCAGTTCAGTAAGCGGACTTGTTTAATAGGCCTCGTTAGAGATCTTATACGACTGAAAACTGGTGCTCGGTATCACGGTCAATAAGGTCGTCATTGCGAAGGTAGAGGCCAGCACACCTTATAGAGCAAGGGTGACAGAGTTTCATCTTTCCTGTTAATCATGCACATCCTGAAACTACCGTAGGTTTAGGCACTAGAATTACATGTGATGCCCTATGGACTATTACTGCCGCTCATTAAGGTCGCTGAGATAACATGAAAATCAACTACTTCTCATCAATGCTTTAGGCTTCGTTGGACTCATCTTATTTGTGATGTTTATGGGTGATGCTCCTGTTATTACAACGTCATGTACACCCGAGTACATCGTTTAGAGCATCTATGAAGAGTTCAGGGAACTGCAATATCGTATTTTTAATATCACCAGCTTTTATCATTCCCAAGGTTACTAAGAAATTCGTCCAGAGAGTTGTAGTGTCACCTGAATTTTTCTAAAAGCGCCAACTTATTACCTCTAGAGATGGTCAGAGTAGACTGACGTTTTCTTCCTCTGTCCTAGGATAGAATAGATGTAGTAGGGTAGAGGGACTAGCGTAGTATTATCTTAAGCTGCATTAACATGGTACATATGATTAGATTTCTTTTTCCCAGCGTAACGTACCAAATTATTTACGTCGCTAAGCTCTTTTCTCACCGCTACTTCAGGGGACCATCATTACCGGACTGTCTGAGCATGACCTGGTACTAATTTTCAGAGCCATCAACT
This sequence comes from Cherax quadricarinatus, assembly GCF_026875155.1. Taxonomy (NCBI): domain Eukaryota; kingdom Metazoa; phylum Arthropoda; class Malacostraca; order Decapoda; family Parastacidae; genus Cherax; species Cherax quadricarinatus. The sequence goes on from NW_026482526.1 coordinate 23,102, forward strand.
TAGCTCTGCTTTAAAAGAACAGAGAGACAGCACATGTTTGTCATAAATGTTGCTTCATTCTTGCTTGGGCTGGAAAACTAGGTTTTTCGAAGCTAGACTCATCTAGCGGCTGTCAATGTTGCTGCATTATTGATGGTGGATGTGAGTCAATGATGGATTTGATTTTCCTGTCCAAACGTCTTTTTAACACTGCGAGAGGACACGCACTTGGTGTCGAATATTAATTCATATGGACTAATCCGAGACTTTCTTGCTCACTTTCTCTCAGTGCGAACAGAAGAAAATGTATACACTATCCTAGTTCTCTAGGAAAAATGTTCACAATACGCGTCTCATCATAGACTTCAATGTCTGAGATGTTATCTCTCTAGAGCACCTTAGTGACTGTGGATTGATAAACGGTTTGAAAGTACAGACTTTATCCGAGGTGGGATAATGCTTCACGAAAGGATCTTAGAAGTGTGAAATTAGAATCCTGATGATTGTATTCTCGTGGCAATCCAACCTGGGAGAAAAAATTTCATCAGCGCTTACAATGCACGAGCATTAATTTTTCCCTCATAGAATAGCTTCGGGATAGCTAGTTTCAATCGTCCATAATATTAATAATAAATTTTTCCATCTAGTTTCAAGGCCAACTTACCCCCCCAACCACAAAACCTACCTATCTCCAATCAACCCCACCCTTATCACTTCAATATCTTATCTTTTCTTATATATCATTCAATCCATACCCAATCCCCTATGCCCTATCCCACACCTACATAAACAACAAAACTTCCCCTACCCATACACAATCCCCCTCCCCCCCCCCCCCCCCAACTACCTCCCCCTCATAATACACTCAATCCCCCCCCCCCCACCCACCCCCCAAACCCCCCCCCACCAACCCCCCCCCCACTCCCCTTAACAACTAATCTCCCAACACATCCACCACTCTCTCCCACCCCCCCCAACTATCCCACCCACCTGACCACACAATACACCCCACCCTTACACACACACCCCCTATAATCAATCCATCTTTATTCCCCCCACACATCATACTCCAATATACCTATAAATTCAATGTCCCCCCTCCCAAGCCAGTACCCCTTCAACCAAAAATCCCGATCACCCAATTAACCCGTATATCCATAGCTTCACCTCCCTCAGTAACTCTATCTTCTCTCATTCTTACCATCCCAGACACCCCCAGAATCACCACAACTGATCCTTGATTAAACTCCACATGAGCTTAGACATTTAGCCGTCAGTTGTGCACCTCCCCCATGACTAAGTCGCAGCACACGAGGGGAAGCTCCCATGTTAATTACCCCCTGGGCTGCCACGTGTGTGCACTGAAACAAACATATTTCAAGCCCAAATCAGTGTCTTCCACTAATCAAACAAGTGAGGACATGGTTGGTTGTTTGAATCTTTGACATTGCTCTAGTAATTGCGATGAGAGGAAATAAAATAGGTTTGTTCTTTTACAATGCTTGCAATGGCATTAATTATCTTCAGTGTTAGTTTCAGTCTCTCAAGTTGGTTCCTTACATATTACCAGCAAGAAGGATTTTCGTTACCCTTATCAACAAGTCTCTGACCTGATGGGAAATACACCAACTGGAATATTCCCACTGAAATAAAACTCAGTATAATAGCTTGTTTTCAATATAATAAACTTTTGTGTCAGTAGGTACTTTTATAAACTGCCCCTCCCAATTAGCTTCTAAATATACTATCTATCCTTGCAATTAGGTATTCCTTCAGGTTAATGGGCAGGTAATCTTCTCTTAATTATAAGGTGAGTTATTCTAGCCAGTGTTTCAAAGTTTATTATCTCAAGTTGTTTGTGATTCGTCAATTGATCCTTCTTTTCCTCTGGTAAAAGTAAGGTAGCATCGCTGTACGGTATCTATATCGTCAGATTTCACTCTCTGACGCTAGTCTTCTATCCTGCGTGTGTGTGTTTATCTAAAACAGTTTTATTTTAGAGGATCAGATGGTATTACTACGATTTTGGTGCCTTTTGTTGTTCGGCTAGAGGTATACGAACTTGAGTGTGGGGGGCGCTAGCCGCACAACTGCTTTCTTCGTATCTTATCTCTAAACTATAGCAATACTCTCTAGAATGTCCTTTTCTATTACAATAGGTACATTTAACTTTCTTCTTCTCTGAGATATCAGATTTCTGTCTACCCTCCACCCCCCCACTGATGACCGATTTCAGGAATTGTGTGTTCTTCCTGGTAAAGGTACGAGATGTTAAGTGATGACAAAAGTAATACAATTAATGGTAGAGAATTAAATGTAACCATGAGTAAAAGGATATAAAAGCCTTGAATCAGCACTGATCGCTGTTTCGTAATAAAATTATACAAAACCAACGGCGCTTCACCATCTCCGATGTTCTTAGCAAGAATCCTCCTGTAAAGCACAGTAAAAACCCCTGCATCACATTGTCTCTCCTGTATAACACAAAGCACAAGAGAGGGAACACTGAACAAGCTGCCTCTTCCAGTTTATATGTGTCCAACATATTTTTATGTTACCCTAAGTAATAAGCTTTATAATCCTTTTATCATGTACGAATTAAATTGCTCACCATTATTGTATTACTTTTGTCACTACAACTATCTATACTTCTACTAATACCACTAGGTGAACATTGAAATGGTACCTAATAGTTTTAACCATCACTCTGAGACTTTATATACCCTATGTTCCATGTATTGTTTGTAATGCTTGAATTAAAGCTCCCTGGAGATGCGGAAACGTATGCCACTAATAAAAATGTCACATTAGTTGCACTTGTGTCCTTTTACTTTACATAATTTTTTTTGTCAGGTGTACAATCTCCGCATCTTAAGATTATTTTCAATGGATTTTTTTTAAAATTATTGAAAAAAATTTCTGTGTTGATATTGATATTAATGTTGAATTTTTGTGTGAATGAGTGACTGAAATTGGTTGTGTTTATCTAATACTTAATTAAAGGTGGTGTAGACTTCACTAATGAAGATGATATATTACGAAAACTTTTCTGTTGGGTCTTATTAAAATTGTAATTAGATGTAATATAATAAAATATAGAAATTAATGACAATAGAGTTTATAAGTGGAAAAAATTAGGAATAAATATCTAGGTAATTCATTTAGGATAAGACTAATCATATTTTGGTGTGTGTAGGAAAGGATAGATAAATATTTGTAAGTCCTGGGATAGTGATGTAAATTTAATTTAGGAATTTGCGGTTTAGTCTAAGTTGAAAATTTAAATAATTTTAAGGTTAGTGAATTTTCATCTATATTTTTAAAAATAAAATAGTGTTTTATTAGTACACTTGGAAAGACTAAAATAAAAAATGTGGTGGAAATTTGGTTGGTGTGACGAGAGGTTGGTAGATGTGATAGTGTGAGCAACCAGAGCCTCACAGGAGTGTCATACTAGTGTTATCAAGAATTGTAATGTGATTATAGACAAAAAACAAATAATCGTTTTGAAGAAATTGTCGTCAGAGGAGTGAGTTTAACTTCTTTTTTTAAAGAGGATAAAAAATTTATTGGAAAAGATGGACAATATTAAATAAAAAGAATTGTAAGAAATTGTTTAAATGATGACATCAAATGAGGTAAGAATGTTATGTTAAAAGATTAAGCAAAAACGGTGTGAGGTAAGTATGATAGTTAAAGATTGGTTGTAAAACGGCAATTATTAATGTTAATACTTTAAATGCAATGCAACACAAGAAACGTAGATTCATGACATGAAAAATCAAATATAAATGATTCATATAATGATTCAAGTTTTGTGTTTGTGTTGATGTGTGTGTGTGTGTGTGTGTGTGTGTGTGTGTGGTGTGTGTTTGATAAAGTTATGGTAATGGTACATCCAAACATTATGATGTCTGATGCGGCATCCATGTTTGTTCATCCCATCTGGATGTCTGACACTGCATCCCTTATGTTCAGCCATTCTAGTTGACTGACGCTGCACCACTGCATGTTCTTCCACACTGGATGTCTGACCGCTGCTCCGTTCATCCACCTGAATGTCTGACGCTGCACATCCTGCAGGCTTGTTCATCCACGCCTAGATGGATGACGCTGCACCCCATCATGCTCAACCACCTGGATGATGACGCTGCACCCCAAAGCTCTCCACCGGGATGACTGTGCTGCACCCGAAAACATGCTCATCCACTTGGATGATGGCTGCACCCCAACATGCGTCAGTCATCAAGTTGATGACCTGTGAAGTACGAGTAAGATACAAAAAAAATTTCTTTTGTCAGATAGTTATAATGTGTGAGTTGTAGTCAGTAAGTCAGAGAATTTAACTGACGAATATTCCCGAAGGAATGGAGAGAAGCTCTTTTTGGAGAAGCTTCAAGCTTTTACCAAATAAAAGAAGATTTGGAAGCGAAGATGACTTAAACAATCATCGTTTTTTCCTGCGGAAATCTTTGAAAAATTGTTGTGGAGTAAAGCCAGTGGGAGGGGGGGCAGCCATTTCTTCTTGAGGATAGAGTCGTCCTCTGTGGGTCACTAGCTTAGAACTCGTGTTATAAAAGCCTATAACTTTCGCTTCAAGATATTTACATTTTTTTTTAATGTTCTGATTACCAAAACTTCACAGTAAGTTTATAGGAATCATATCACCCTGCAGTTTCATGTTGTTGTCACCAACAGAGGAAAAGTTACATTGATTTGTTGAATTTGTAGCAAAATAATACAATGGAATAACACGGTTCAAGGTGGGGTTAGAACCCATGGCGAAGGGAGTCGTTAAAACTCCAGGCCGTGGTAAACCACTGGACCAGCTGCTACAATGAGACTCATCCAACTAGGGAAATATATAACCATAGGAAGTCAGCAGGGCCCAACTCTGACAACAAATTGAAGTTTTTATAGATGAACCTCTCTCCAGCGGGGCCGTGACGCAAACTCTAGCTCAATCTCTTCATAGACATGGAAGTTCTAACCCCACCCTTCCCGTGTTTGCTTGCGTGGTCTTGGTATTTAGTTTTCCTAGTTGATGCGATGGCTAGACTCTTATGGTGAAAGATGGATCGTTACTGTCTTTAAAATCTATTTTTTGACAAAGATAAGAGAGAGAGAGAGAGAGAGAGAGAGAGAGAAACTGGAACTGTGAGGAGTTGAGAGGGATAGATGGATAGAAGTTTTGTTTCGTTAATGCGGGTTAAAGACACTTGATTCACACTTTACACAAGTTCTGTGGTAAGAGAGTTAGGGTGTACAGGGAAGAGGATGTATGAGGTTTGTGATGGTAGGATGCTCTGTGATGGTAGGAGAGCTTCTTGTGATGGTAGGAGGCTCTGTGGATGGTAGGGGCTCTGTGATGGTAGGAGGCTCTGTGTTGGTAGGAGGCTCTGTGATGGTGGAGGCTCTGTGATGGTGGAGGCTCTGTGGTTGGTAGGAGGCTCTGTGATGGGTAGGAGGTCTGTTGGGGGAAATAAATGGTTGGACGGCTCTGTGGTGGTGGAAGGCTCTGTGTTCCGGTAAGAGGCTACTGTGTTAGTAAGGGGTCTGTGATGGTCAGGGTCTCTGTGATGATAGGAGGCTCTGTGATGGTATTAGGCTCTGTGAAGGTAAGAGGTTCTGTGATAGTAAGAGGCTCTGTTATGGTAAGAGGCTCTTAGGATGGTAAGAGGCTCTGTGATGTTAGAGGGAGGCTATGTGAGGTAGGAGGCTCTCTTATAGTAAGAGGCTCTGTGATGCTAGGAGGCTCTCTGATGGTAGGAGGCTCTGCGATGGTAGGAGGCTCTGTGATGGTATGAGGCTCTGTGATGGTAGGAGGCACTGTCATGGTAAGAGGCTATGTGATGTGTTACAAAAAACGCGATTCTAAAAGCTTAGAGATCTCCATGTGAATACTAGAAAGGACGGCCTTCTAGCATCCAGCCTGTTACTGGGTTTTCGTAACAATTAGTCAGTATCCTTGTCCAATTATCCATTAGAATTCAGTATGATTCAAGAGTGTTTCAGGATTACAACTGGTAGGCTACTAACTAGATAAATTAAAATTTTAATTAAATTTCTTAATTATCGTCTAGAGGTATATCATATTAAAATTAAATCAAATCACTCCAGTAATCAAAATAATAAAACCCCCCCCCTCCCCCCAAAATATTTTTTATTATTATTATTAATACTTCTTCTCGTGATACAGTATTATTGTTATGCTGAAAGCACGTATCTATGATTATAAGTCTTAGTACGTTTGTACCTTTAACATTTATAAGAATTACAAATATGCTACACAGAAAGTTTGTGTGCTAGGTGTGCAAGTGCTCTAAGTAGTTCGCTATTGTCTCACGTCTCGACTAAACTTAAACAAGTGATGACAAATGTCCTCAAATAAACTTACTTCTTGACAACTGGCAATCAGAATAGTCTGCTTGAACAATAAAAAGAATGCTAAGCCCAATAGCAATATAACAAGCAACTGCGACACAGATCAGGAACATTGGAGATTTTATAACGACACTAAGTAGGGCCATCTACAGATCCTCCACAAAAGTCACAAAATCCCCTACTACTGATCTAAGTTACAGAATAAGATTAATCACGCGTGATAGTATCAGTTACAGTAACAAATTTAGGTCAGAAAGCTTACATGAACAGGACCTGGTTGCTTAGAGTGTCTAAGAGAACATACAACCTCAGTACAAACGGTCGTAAATCACTAAGTCTTTACTATGTTCTGTGATCAGTCTCCCTGAACTAACAAAGAATAAGGAGACAAGAGGTCGATTTCCTACAAGAGCAATAATGGAACGGATGATTTAGGCACTTGTATAGAATACAATCCAACTACCAAGCGAGTCTAGAACCAGACTGTAAATACTTTAGGTGAGTGAGAACACCTCCCACCCATCGATCACGTGATTGCTCGTGGTCAGTTATGCCCTGCAACAGAAGCAGCATGGGAAGACGAGCAATGAGCGATAATTTCAGTAGTTAGACATTCAAGACTTGAACTGAGCACATAATTATGTTACATACTTCCCTAACAACATAATCTAGTCAAATTAATATTTTAAAGCCATTACCAATTATGATTTAGCTTTATCGCAATATAGAAACAATATAATATTATAGAAAAAAGGTAATAATTTCATATATAATATTATATATATTATATATTTTATTTATATATATTATATTATATATATATATAACATATATTTATATATATTGCATATTAATCATTTGCAACCCCAATCAGGTGTATGCAAAACCCCCCACCCCAACACGACAACACGGTCACTCTAGGAGTTGCATTAATGTCTTTCACATACTGGACTACTCAGGTTACATTACTTATACATATAATATTATTACATTAATCAGAGTCTCTCTCTATTGCCAAGCACTTCTATAATTTCACAGCGTCTGTTTTTTCACCTATAAGTTAATGACCCTTGTACTAGGGCAGTTCACAGTATTCGTCATCTCTGCATACCGTGGTTATGTATCATCAGTGTAGTGATGGTTCGCGTTGTCGAGCATGACACGTTGAGGCTCGATCAGAGTAGTGGAATGTGATCAATAGTCTGTGTCTATTGACAGGAGTCAGCAGTCCATCTTAAGTAGTGTTTGTGCGGAATGCTATACCAGATATGGACATTGAGTATGAAACGCTTAAGGTGTGTAGTGAGGGGGGGGTCTGCGGCAGGACAGTGTTCCGTCAGGCAGCCATAGTACATTCGCCCACCCAAACACTACCCACTAGACACTACCAGCTTCTGTCTCCTCTTCCACACATATCTTTACTGTGAATATATAATATAACAATTTAGACATGGCATGAGTTATTCATAGTTAATATGGTGGAGGGCATTAAAGGTTATCTATGCATTTGACATTAGAAGTATCAGAAAGGTATTGGGCATTAAAAGATTACGTTAATTTTTAATGTAACTGATAATTATTAAGGGTTCGTGACAGAGCGTCTGCATTACTTACAATGAGCATTATGGGTTTTATACTAATAGAATAAGGTTGGATTCTGAGGGGCCCCCTCACGATTCCTAGCATTCGTACTCTTCATAGGTGAGTGGATTGTGCCCCCCGAATGGGTATAAGAAAACGTTAATTTTATATATGAGGAAGTGCGCCAGTACACGTACAAAATGTTCAAGACACCACATGAGCTTGAAGCTTCTTTCTCAATAGTGGCATCAATTTTTCTGGTGTCGTTTTGAGCTTTGATGATTAGTAAACATAGAGGATGGAGAATGTCAGTGGATGGTGGGATGTTGGAGAGCACAGCACCCACTGCATATACCATCGCATTTTATGTAAAAAGAGGGACTAAATTGAATTAGGACTTTTCATCACAGGAGCAGAGTATAAACAAGCGCTTCATTTTTGAAAGGGAGTCTGTGGAAAATTAATTTCCCAATATTATGCTGTGTAATTAAACTTGTTAAAAGTGTATTTTTAAAAGAAGAATGGAGCCGACAGGGAGGCTCTGCGCATGCGCAAGGGACTCGCATCTTGGTTTTGATTGACAGTTAGTTAGTGTGAATGGAGAATTTTTTTCGTGCTCTTGAGGTTAAATTTGGGCTGTCCACCTCTCAAATAGGAGGGCGAAATTGTTGGACCATGCATTCCTGCATAACTTGTGATATCCAGACGACTGGAAAAGACTGCTCCAGGACCTCAGATAAGCTCTATAGATTTGTGTATAATTCTGGCCAGTGTTTTCATAATATTTAGTTCGTGAGGTTTTCCTTGAGTATGTTTCTAACTTAATATCCTGTCAAATTGGTGAGTGATATTAAGATTTTATTTTCCTTCCCTGTTATGTAAATTGTGTTTTATTAATATTTTTTTTTTAATATACAGTCCTCAATTGTATTTATTTACCAGAATTTCCGGTGATGTAAATTCATTTAATTATAGGGTCAGTGCAACTTGTTGATATGACAGTGGTTGTATCCGAAGGGGGACATTTTTGCGACCTATGTGTCCCAATTTTACTTGTCTAACTGATAACATAATAATTTTCTATGCTCATGTATTGTTATGTACATAATTATAATACAGATAAATGTCAATTTTCCACATTTAATTTGCCCGTTGGTCCTTCTTGACCTGGAGATAATTGTGAAAGTCATTAAGTATGTAATTACTTAATATATTATATGTGAAATGACAGAAGGAGGTGGCTGTTAGTCACAAATTGTATTTAATGTGTAGTGGATTTAATTTTTACAATATTAATAATTTTGTATAAGTCAAGTCTGGTAAGTTTATATTACTTGTTATAATACTTAATTTGATTAAGCAATTTGGCATGATTTATATCAGTTATGTGTAATTGATAACCAGGTTATTGCTATTATATTAATATGTATAATATTAATTTTACTTAATGTGTAGTGGATAGTAATTATTACAACATTAGTTTTGATAAAACAATTCATGGCAAAGATTTATATCAACGTATGTGTAATTGATTTTAAGGCAAGTGTTGCTAATTATAGTAATGTGTATAATTTTTAATTTTTTGCTATGCCAAATTTGGCAACAAGGATTTATATAATTTGTTATAATAATTTGGGATAAGTCCAACACTGGCTAAAGGTTTGTATTAATGTACATTTAAAAATTTATATATAAATTTCTTACATGTGTAATTGCTAAGCACAAGTGTAGTGGACTTTATTAATGTGTATTTAAAATTTATATTACATTTTTTTTACATTATAATTGTAAGATCAAGTAGCTAGATTGTTTAAAGCGTAAGTTGTAATATTTATCTTATTAAAGTGCATAATTTAGTACATAATCAGTGTTATTAAGTTGAATTTTAATAATTGCATCATGGCTGAAATGAGGATATTAATGTAGAAGACAAAATATGGAATTAGCAGCAAAGAAAGCATCTCTGCAAGCTAGAGAAAGAGGCATGTAACAAAAGCATACAATAAAGGTTTGGAAATTTAATGATTCAAACAAACTGGAATACTGGATGATTTAAAATTGAATTTTGCAGCCTCCTTAGCGTGTAATAGATATCGAATCATACATATTATATTACAACAATATGAAGGAGATGTATTAGTAAACTGTGTTAGATGAGGACGGAAATAGATCTCATGTTTTTTCAGTATTATGATTTAGAGGAATAGATTCTTTTTGTAAAAGTCCGGGCCTTGAAAATAAAATGTGTAAACCAGGCAGATTGGTCTAGTCTGCTCCAACAAATAATGTCTTTGCCAAAACTCCAAAGGAATTGTGTTTGCCTGTGTTTAATTTCTGGGAGAAAATTGGGAGGGAATTTTGGTTCAATTTTTAAAGCAGCTGTGCATGACAGAGTGACCTGCTGTGTACCTAAAATTATTTTACATCTATGGACAGGGTAGAGGAGATGCTAACATACTCTTACGAAGCGTTCCCAATGTAGATGACTCTTTTCAAGGAAGAAGTTGTACTTGTTGAAGGTCACACTTATGGTAATATAGAACAAAGTAGGTTGGATCTAGTGAATATCATTGTTAATTTAAATCTTCAGGATCCTCAATTAAAAAGGTTTACTAAGCTGTTTAGAGTTAAACTGGGAGAGCACTCTCAAAACGTAAGTATATAAATGTAATCTGAAGGATTTCAGATGGTTTTTGAGTGCCATTGTAAAGAATAAATTTAAAACTATTAAATCACTTTGAATGATCTCAAATCAAATATTCTCAAGGGTTATTTTGGTCTGGAGGAATTAAGACTAGGTTACAAGATTAATTGTTCAGTTGCAGACCAGCCAACCAAATCATTCTTAATGTTGCAACACATAATAAACTCTGGAGGTATCTGTCATGTTTCACAAGGGAAAAAATTTATCCCAATGATAATATTCAAAAATTCATTTCCTAAAAATAGTTGCATAGGTGTATATGAAAGTAGCTAAGAATCAGAAAATAATGATTCTCCTACAGGTAAGAAGAATATTTACCCTCTCATGAGGTAGCCCCAGTTAATAAACCAGTCAAAGAAAGGAGAGATTGTTCTCGACTGTATGGGTAATCATTTTTCTAAGAATTCAATGCATAACAGTCATGGGAATGGTTAAAAGTTGTAAAAGATTGGGGAAACTTGAGAGATGTATCAGGTGTTTAGGTAATCACAATGTAAAGGATTTCATGCCTAAATAAAACAACATGTTTCGTGTCACACAAAAGATAAGGGTCTATATGGACAATGTTGTTAATAATGATAATGTTGAACAATTCCTGACACAAAAGTAGCTAATGTAAAAATTGCTGCAATGTTAATATTTGATGTTTTGCTGAAGTAGCCTTTTCCTGGGTTACACGGTAAATTTGATGATGAAAAGGCATAAATAAAAAAAAGTAAATGCATTATTGGACCAGGGATCCCACGTACTTTCCTTAAACGTAAATGTCTTGATGGTATGAAAGTACAGATGGGGATCCCACAACTTTAAAAATTATTGGTTTTCTCTTGGATAAAAAAGGGCTCAATTGTATGGACATGTTTATGTAACTGTAGGTTGGGCAATGAAGAAAAAATGCGTGTTAATGCCAGTAATGTTTGTTAGACTTCCAGAGAAATATATTAAGTAGGGCCTTGGTAAAGCTACAGAAAGACTTTAACATAATGTTAAATTTTAGCACCTTCTGGTTGTAAGTGTTGATTCTGTTGGCCCATTAAATATTTTTGGTAGGGTAGTGAATATTATGACCTCCGTTGTAAAGGGTATGGTTAAAGAAATGTGGTGTCACCTCTTTGATAGACTGCAGGTGGTACATGATGTTTTGGTAGGATTCTCCTCGTTAATAATATATTCTTGGATTAGAGGAAAACTACATAATACCAAACTGTGTGTATTACTAATGAAGTCGTGACCCCAGTATAATTCGTCCTAGAGGATGGTTGTTGAGCCAATGCGTTAATTGTGGTTTTTGACTGCATTGGAATAAATGTAAATGAAGAGAGAATGTCAGGACGATTCTTTATCAGGAGCAATACCTGAGAGGATGTAAAATTTGAATCGGGACAATACTGGGTACGATCTTCCGTGGTGACTGAATCATCCAGAATGGCCCACTAATTACAGAATTGGCATATGGGACAATTTAATGGGCTCTGCTCCGGCGGAAACTGAGTTAAGATACCAGTATTGTTAACTGCCTATATTGAAATAATTGCTGAGGAGTTAAGTAATTTTTTTTATATTTTAGAAGTGGTACCTCCTGAGCAAGCCAAAATTTATCGGTAACTATTTTGACCCTTCACGGAGTGACGAAGGATTCTAAGACCACTCCTTTGAGGTTGTGTTTGATTGTAGTGCCAGGTGTAACAATAAATAGTACTAGTTTAATGAATGTTTGATGACAGGTTCGTCGTTGACGGAATATTTTGGGAGATATTAATTAAATTTCAGAGTGACAGCACTATGCTTTATCGGTGGACATAAAGTAAAGGCTTCCTATGAGTGGGTTTACCAAGTAGGCTGACCGGGATTGTAGCCTGCTTCTTATGGCTGAGAATCCTAGTGACCCACTAAGCCCTCTGAAAACCTTTTGCTTTAGGAGCGTATTATTTGGTTGCTACATTCCAGACCTTCCTTTTTTTTTTCTGTAAGCGACGATAAATGGCCACACCTTGTAAAACATATGGAAAGTCACATGTGTAAAGAATGAGCAAACAAGTTTTTGTGGATCAATTTCCTGGGTGTGACGTTCAGCTGTAGAGGAATGGTTATTGAACTTAATGGGAGAGGCTAATAAAAAATAATGAAAGTGCCATTATGCCTCTGAGGAATTGGAATAGTATATTCAGAGCCCATAACAGTTTAAGGACAAATAGTAAGTAAAGATTACCCATGGAGATGAGAGTGCCAATATATGTAATGTATTGGGTTTTTTAACTTGGTGATACTGAGAGGATTTGTTAATGTTAAAACCATATTAATTACAGTATGCCCAATAAATTAACTAAAAAGTAGTTTTGCGTGCTGCTCTCGTTTCAAATGTTTTGATTCACTTGGGTTTAGTGTCACCCCTTTCTATAGAGGGAAATTTATTAATTCAAGGAAGCATGGGAAAACTAAATGTGCTTGGGATGAAATTTACCTGAGGAATTACATTATATCAGGGGGCAATAAGATGATATTCTCATGGGTGATTAAGAAATAAATTCCAATAGGCTGGAGTATCCCACGACCAGCGAGTGGCCATTCGCAATGGGGATGAAAATGTACTCTCACTTGTTTTTGCTCGATGCTTCAAATCTTTGGGCATATGGAGCAGTTGCTTATCCATTCAATGTAAATTAGTGTTGTAGTTTCTCTTATGTCTAAAGCTAATAGTGGTCTCCAAATATAAATCACGTACGGTACATCAGTTGGACATTAACACGCACCATTTTGTAGCGGTCCAGAAATTAGCTAATTATACTAAGACCCATTAAGTCCTGCAGGAGTAATTATTAAGCGACACTGCTTTATTTGGTCTGATAATGAGGTATCTTTCAATGGGATTCGTATGGAAACAGTAAATTTGTGTAGTACAAAACAGAGTCGCTGAAATTAATTTCAAGATGCAAAGAGAAGTTTATAGTTTGGGCCTGCATATGTTAACATTTAATCAAACCTGGTGAGGTGAATCCAGTGAAAATTTTTCTTGTTCTCGAGGTTTACCTTGGCTAAATTTGTAAATGCTGTATCATGGTTTAAAGGACCGAGCGGTTGGTAAATAAAGCAATGGCATGTACAATAGGCGTTATTGCTCTGTTGAAATTCTGTGACACACCGCTCAATAGTTTGTCCTTCCTTAGCCTTTGATTATAAATTGGTATCTTCTTTACCCTAAACTAAAATCAATGTAACTAAGTTTGGTGTTTAATTTTCTATAAACAAGATGTTAATTTCATATAAAGTTTTCAATCCTCTTGAATTTGGTTAAGAGGGTACGGAGGGAAATCTATGGAAATGAGATTTAAATTGATTGATGGAAAGAAAAATTAGTGAAAGGTCCATAATAGAGAATTGGGGCTGTATTTAGAGAACATTGTAATAGGTGCAGAAGGAGGCATACAAATTGCTGAATTGGGTGATTATGTTAAACACCCTACTTACTGCCAAAAACTCATCATCTATAAATTTAATTATTCTAAAATCCATAATTCAAAGTCATGCCATGGTGGGGTACAAGATACCTTAAATTGTATTAGGGGAAACTTTCTGGATTCCACATGGGTGGACTAAAGTGTAAAAAGGGTGATTATATCTTGTGTATATGTGCGCCGTGTGGATGCGTTCCTAATATGTACCCAAGGTCCTCCTCCGTTGGCCAAATCAGCCAATTTGAGTCGTTTAGCAACGACCCTCCGCCTGGCAGCAGTGTGGAAAATATTTCCAATATTATGCAGTGTAAATAAATCTTGATTAAAAGTGTATTTATAAAAGAGAGAAAAATGGAGCCGAAAGGGAGGTTTCTGCGATGCGCAAGGGATCGCCATCTTGGTTTTGATCTTTGAACAGAACGTTTTAGAGTGAAATAGGGTAGTTATGAGGGGAAAACAGTCTACCTAGTTGGGCTATTGGCTAGGATTTGGGTAGTTTCAAATTTAGGTTGGAAAAGACGGAGGGGGGGGTGGATTTGAGTGGGACTTGCACATCAGAGCTTTTTCTTGGGAGCTTAAAAATTGGGGTTTGGTAAAAATGTTTGTTAGTGGGATAAATTTGTAAACCCCTGCCTAGTAGGGCCAACAGGCCGCTTCGTTTTCCCTCCTTTTTATGTTTTATGTTTTTATGAGTCTCTGTGATAGAGAGGGCTTGTGATGGGAAAGTCTCTTGATGGTAGGAGGTTTTTGGATGGAAAAGGGGCTCTGTATGTTTGGGGGCCCCCTTTTTTGGTAAGAGGCCTGGTTTTTGGGGCCCGTGATAGTAGGGGGGCTTGTGAGGGGAAGAGGCTCTCTGAGGGGATAAGGTTTCCTGATGGTGGGAGGTTTTCTGATGCAGGGAGGCTGTAGATGGCAGGGGGCTTGTGTTTGTGGGGAGGCTACTGATGGAGGAGGTCTGTGATGGTAGGAGCCTTCTGAGGGTGGGAGTCTCTGTGAGGGAAAGGGTTCTCTGAGGTAGGAGGCTCTGTGTTTGTAAGAGGCTCTGTGATAGTAAGGGGCTCGTGATGGTAAGAGTCTCTCTAAGGTAGGAAGCTTTTGTGAGATAAGAGGCTCGTGCTGGAAAGAAGCTCTGTGATCTAGGAGGCTCTGTTTTTTTAAGATGCTTGTGATGGTGGGAGACTTGGATGGTAGGAGGCTCTTTGATGGTAGGAGGCTCGTGGTGGTAGGAGGCCTGTGATGATAGGGGCTTTGTGAGGGAAAGAGGGTCTTCATTTTAGGGGGCCTGTGTCAAAGGGCCTGTGATGGTAAGAGGCCCCTTGATTGTAAGAGGCATGTGGGGGAAGAGGCTCTGTGGTGGATGAGGCAGTGATGGGGGAAAAGGCTGTGTGATGTAAGATCTGTGATGGGAAGAGGCTCTGTGATGGGAAGACTCTGTGGTATAGGCTCTCTGATGGTAGGAGGTCTCTGATGGTAGGGGGTCTGTGATGGTAAGATGCTCTTTGATGGGAAGAGGCTTGTGATGGGAAGAGGCTCTGCGATGGGAAGGGGTCTCTGAGGGTAGGAGGCAAGTGATGATAGGGGGCTTGTGAGGGGTAGGAGGCTCTGTGGGGTTGTAGGCTTGTGAGGGTTGGGGCTCTGTGAGGGTAGGAGGTTTTTGATGGGAAAGGCTCTGTGAGGGGAAAGGCTTGGATGGTGGGAGGTCTGTGAGGGGAAAGAGGCTTAGGGAATGAACAGTATGAGGGAATAAACAGCATCCCTTTAACAGTTCTTATCTTTTAAATAAGAATTCCTTCAAAAATTAAAGAGAGGCAGATGAAAGCATCGTAAATTTAAATATTTAAGAGTTAGTTTAGTGTTTAAGATATCGTGAAGAAATGCTTTTAAAAAGGAGGGTTTAAACCCAAAAAAAAACAATTTTTTGTTTTTCCTTCAAAAAAAATCCATACAAGGATAAAAAATTTGAACCTTAAAGAGTATTGGGTCGGTGGTCACCCAAAAATTTTTTTAAAGGGAAAAAAAAAAAAAGATTTTAAAGGGAGAATGAAAAAAAAGATAGAAATAGTAAGTCTTAAACATATGTAATAAAAAATAGAGTCGTTAAGTATCAGCAGGAGAGAGACCAGAAATTAAAACCCACGAGATAGAGCAGCCAATTCATAGAAGTCCCACTGACTAAGAAAGAAAGCTTCCTACTCGACTAGACCTCGAAGGGGCTATTACAAAGAGATGCTTATATGGTTTCATGCATTTGGAAAAACTTCGTTCCCTTTATGATAAACTTGTGTAGCTCCACTGTCATACACACAACCCCACTAAATACCAAAACCACACAGAACTAAAAACTAACACTGTACAAATCACCACAAAACCAGGACACAACACCATAGTCAAACACTACGATACAACACTACACAACATCACACAATTCCCCCCAAAAGACCACAAGAAAAACGCAATCACACAAGACCATCAACCACTACACAACAATAGCACTTAGCACCGCCACTCAACACCACTACAGAAATACATCACACCACAAACAATAACAACACTGCCACACACACTACAACCACACAACACTGCCACACACACTACAACCACACAACACTGCCACAACACTACAACCACACAATACCACTTCGCAATAACACTACAACCAAACACCATCACACAACCCCACCACACAACATGAAACACCACCACCAAGTAAAACAACCACGCAACAACACCGGAACACCAAAATGCAAGACAACAAAAGCAACATCAAACAACAGCACCACACAACACCACCATACAACTCCACTACACAACACCACCACGAAACCCACTACACAACTCCGTTGGCACAGCAACAGATCACGCAACCCCACTAAACGTTTTGCTAAAGAACACCACAACTCCAAAACCCAAACCCCCACAGATGACAATCACAACACATCACAAAACCACCCACAAACACAACACAATACTTGTACATTTAACCACCACATGACGCAAAACACAATACCAACAGTGTTGCGAATAAGAAATTTTTTAAATAACTTCAGAATGTGGCCTGTTACCATTTATTTCTAATGCAACAAGATTTTTGATCCGAGTTATTTAAAGGATTTTAGAGTCTAGGGGAAATAATTTCAACTGGGAAACTCCATAGAATAATATTCAAATTTATTAAAGTATTTAAATACAATACTTTATCTTCTCTTTGTAGTTAATGTAACTTATACTTTGTACAATAAATTTACCATATATATTTAGTTCAAAATAATGAAATGTCACATTAATAAGGAAGTTTAATTATTCTTCCGGTAATTAAGTCTTCATTAACATTTACGTCTTTGTCTTAACAAGACGGTAAACTCAAAATACAAAAGGTATAAGATTTAACAAGACCTATGAATCTGGCCGTAAAGCATCTCTATGGATTACTGAACTGACCAAGAATATAAATATCAAAAGAATCTTTCAGAGCAATGAAGAACAAAACTGAGTCAGCTGTAGAGTCCAATTCTCAAAACCATTCAAACTGTACACCGTAAGAGCCAATATACGATCAGTTGTCAGGGCTAGAGCAGGGAGCAGACTGACTACTTGCCAGTCTGTTGACACGTCGTCAGGTTGGATCAGCTGACCCAAACGTCAGCCAGCAGGACATAAACAATTGAACAATCACCGGATGGTTCCGAGACTTAAACTCTATATACACAAGAAATCCTACCTAACAATAATAATCAAAATAGTGATAATAATAACATAGTGATCATAACAAAATAGTGATAATAACAAAATAGTGATAATACCATGGTATTTTTCAAATATTAACAGATAATAATATAACGCCGAAAGTCTCTATTTTAGCTATAAACGGGGACTTTCGCGCTATAATATTCTCTTACAATAGTTAAATAACACAGGATGACCAATTTCGAAGATATAACACCCGCCCCCCCTTCCCGTACGACAATCAGTCGCAGTAGGGAGTTTGCAAGCCTCCTTGGTAATATTCTCCTTTATAGTAAGTGTCCTCTTGGTAAATAAGGCATGTAGTACGACGGAAGAATGGAGAAGAAAGAACTCGATCAGCATGGTTATTTGCCAGAGGATGAGCTTTTGGAACAATGGCCGGAAGAACTATCTGGAGTTGGCTTCCAACACAATTCGAGAATAGGAGTCTCGGACATGACTGTCAGTGTCATCCATGTGGACTTAATACTTCGTCCCATCAATGAAACGGCTTTCATAGTCATACTGTCAATATAAAAGAGAATCATTAACAAAAATATATAATATATATATAAATTAGGCTCTAAGAGTACTCGTTTCTTAACTTTACATTTTAAGGTATACATTTTTTTTCAGAGGCGAGAAAGGGCATCAGCAATTATGTTAAGGGATCCACTTAAGTGTTGAATACTAATCAGATAAGGTTGGATCCTCAGAGCCCACCTGAGGATCCGGGTATTCTTTGATTTCATAGAATTAATGTAAATTAAAGGGTTGTGATCAGAAAATACCATAATTTTATGGGAGGAGGTTCCCAGATAAATCTCAAAATGTTCCAAAGATATTACTAGGGCAAGAGCTTCTTTCTCTACAGTGGCGTAATTCTTTTGGTGACGTTTCAACTTTAAAGAAGAATAAGATATAGGATGCAAAATATCGGTAGAGGGGGATTTCTGAAGTAACACTGGCCCCACAGTATAACCGCTGGCATCGATGTGTAAATAGAAGGGTTGATTAAAGTTAGGACTTTTCAATACGGGTGACGAAGAAAGCAACCGCTTCAACCCTTAAAAGCTATCTCACAATCTTTTTTTCCCGAAAACTTATCTTACACTGGTTAATCAGTAAGAGGGGGAGCA